>LBNU01033199.1:65456-79247 GCA_014162995.1 Artemisia annua
GCCAAAATGGGGGAATATGGCTCTAAAAAGGTACACATTTGATCAAATTTGCCAAAATTCCCTCCCCCACACTTAGAATTGAATATTGTCCCCAATATTGAAAGTTCCGGCTATTATGCCGAATCCTTGAATGTAAAAAGATAACATTACTCGCTAAGTGTGGGAACACAACAATTATATATATATATATGTATATATATATATATATGTATATATATATATATATGTACATATATATATACATATATATATATATACATATATATATATATATACATATATATATATATATACATATATATATATATAATTGTTGTGTTCCCACACTTAGCGAGTAATGTTATCTTTTTACATTCAAGGATTCGGCATAATAGCCGGAACTTTCAATATTGGGGACAATATTCAATTCTAAGTGTGGGGGAGGGAATTTTGGCAAATTTGATCAAATGTGTACCTTTTTAGAGCCATATTCCCCCATTTTGGCTAATTTTTTTTTTTTTTTTGGAAAGTGCTTTGCACTAATGAAATAAATGGTAATCAGTCCACCATGTATGACTTACATAAGGATTGGCTAATCCAAGAACAAACAGCTCTAGGTAAAGATAAATCAAATCCGTTTATGGCTTGCAATTTGCCAAAAATTGTATGGTATTCGACTCACCATATCTTCGGTAAATAGTTGACTAGCCCGCAAGGGTATGGCTTGTGGTAAAGGCATTGGAAAACCATAATTGGTAATCTGCTCACCAAAGATAATAAGTATATTTTATCTAAGAGTTGGCTAGTCCAGAAGCAAACGGGTTTTAGTAAAGACAAATCAAAACCGTTGACAGCTGGTGGTTTGCTAAAAATCATATGGTTATCAGTGTACCATAGTTCTTACTTGAACTGAAACATTTGGCTACTCCAGAAGTAATGGCTTTTGGTAAAGAGACTTCAAATCCATTAAGTTTTTATAAAAGATTGCTAGGGACTAGCAATAGTTTATTGTGGGGGATTGATGAGTGTGCAAATACTCATCATTTTTGGTCAATCTAAACTGCAAAAACATCTAAAAAACACCTAGATATGCATCAAAATACTAAAAATATCCCAAAGATCGTGTTTTATATGTTTTAGATGCAAAATTTTAAAAACAGATTAAAATCGTACAAAGTTTGCATAATTTGCAGTTTCAGTCCCCCAACTTTTAAAACTTGACAAAATTAGTCCCTGGGCATTTATTTTGAAAGGAAAGTCAAACCAAGTCCTTAAAAATCAAAAGTTATCAAAAATGACCTTTGGGTAAAAAGCTTTCAAAAGTTTACAAGTTTGGTCCCTGGAGTTTCACATTTGGCGAGATTGGTCCCTGTACTTTCCAGAAATGACAGAAATGATCCTTGGTAGAATAATTTGGAGGAAAAGTCAACTTTTGTCCTTGGGAATTCACAAATTGTCAATAATTGTCCTTGGAATGAAAGATTGAAGAAATTACAATTTTGGTTCCTCAAGATTAGCAATTTGGCAGAAATGGTCCCTAGGTATCTAAAAACGGAAAATATTCAATAAGGATCCTTTGGAAATTCAAACTTGGCAAAATCAACCCTTGGATAAAGTTTGATACGTTGGCAGAAAGAGTCCTTAAAAATTCAGATTTTACATCTACGGTCCTTGGGCTAAATTCACTACTAAACCAAATGGACCCTTCTTTGTTACTTTCAACCCAACACTACCCTTTTAATATAACCCAAATCCCAAACACCACCAGGCCCAACTCCCCTTCAGCCCAACACCAAACAACCCACCCCACGTTTAAAATAAACCCGGTCAAACTTCGGTCAAACAAACACCTTTCCCCCTTCCCCATTTAACCATCAGACTACCATCACCATCCCCGACCAACCTCTGCAACACTCCAGCCCCAACCCCAAGACCTCAAAAGTATATCCCACTCACTTTCCCCTCCTCTCACAAACCCATACCTAACACCCAATCCACGCTGGCAATCCCAACTTTACACAAACAAGTTTTCCCGCCAAATTGAACAAGAGGCCAGGATCACTTATATTATTATTGAATGGTTGGGATTTACTCACGAGCTTACAAGGAGTGCTTTTGCACTGTTTTCTCTCACAGAAGAAGCACAAGAAGAGGAGAAAACCCTAATTCGCATGTAGTATAAATAGGAAGCTAGTTGTAAGCCTCAAAGGCATCCTTTTCTTTGTATCTTTCTTTGTTTAAGTTTAATTTCCAGTTGTAATGCAATTCAAGTCTTACTCAGTTTTTATTCAAATTCACTTTTACACCTAAATTCCCTAGTTTGTGCAATTGGTTGTTGTTTACTTTAAACTCTGTCCTAATTAATCTCAGTACCTCATTTAATTTATTTAAAAGCTTTTTGAAGTATTGAGTTGAGGAAACTCAGAAAAAAAAAGAAGGAAAATACAAAGAAAATCACAAAAGAAAATAAAAAAAAAATGGTGAACAATGGTTGCTGCAGAAGAGAAGCATGGACTGGAATTGGTTTAGTACTCATGGGAGTGTTAGGTTTGTGACTTTGGTTCTGATTCTCAATTGCTTTCTCAGCTTTGGATGTCAAGTAAGCCTTTGGCTCATAAATTTTGCATAATTTGTGTTCCTAAGTGATATGTGTTCATTGCTGTTGATTGTTGTTTATTTATGCTCATAAATGCTCAGTTATAGTTTAGATCTCAGATTTGTTGCTTAAATATCTCAGTTGCTTTGAAAATCTTTTAAAACAGCCCATTAAGGGGTGTTTGGAATTGCTGGTGCTTCTACGTTGTTGTTGTTTTTTTTTGTGGTTAAACTTGGTTTAGATAGCAAACCTAGGACCTAAGTAATCATAATCAACCTTTATCTTGGTCATTTACCTAGTAAAAGTCAAAATTCCATTTTTCATTCACAACAGCTTATCTGTTGTAATATCATGGGATCAAACACTTGAATTTAGCTCTAAACTTGTTTAGGTTTTTAGATTTCACTTCTTTTAGGTTTAATATAACATATTTTATCAATTAGGGTCAATCAAAGTGCACTTAGTCAACTTAGGTGAAATTTGGATAAAGTCAAAATTGCATAGTCTGAATTTGGGACAACTTTCAAATCCAATCCTAGGTTAGTTAATGAAATCAAGTAAGGTTTGTTGATTTAGAGTTCTTGCCAGCTTGTTAATCAATTTCAAAAAGAAAATTGGAGTTTGAAAAAGATTTGGACATAGAAAATTGCATTGGAAGTTGATTGTTTGCAAAAATTTGTTTTCTAGAAAGTATTTTGAGTTTGTGTTTGTTAGTTTAAAAAATAATAATCATAATAATAATAATAATAATAATAATAATAATAATAATAATAATAATAATAATAATAATAAAAATAATAATAATAATAATAATAATAATAATAATAATAATAATAATAATAATAATAATAATAATAATAATAATAATAATAATAATAATAATAATAATAATAATAATAATAATAATAATAATAATAATAATAAATAATAATAATAAACTTTGTTCAAAAAGCCTGGGGTTGGATTCGAACCCCAGACCTCTTGCTTAGCCCGTCCACAACACAACACACAAACACCAACTGCCCTTGGGACTTTTTCAGTTGTAACATGCATAGTTATTCTTTTATATAGGTTTAGTTTGTTTTGTGCTTATTTACTCGAAACTGCTTATTACAGCTTATTGAAACCACCTTTTCCAAGGGTTTTAGTTTTCTTAGAATTTTTTTAACTCATTTGGTTTTCCAGAAAATGCTTAGATTTATTTAAATAGTTTTGGTATTTATTTTGATTTAATTTGGTTAAAATAGTATTTAATTCATATTAAATAGGATTTTTGTCAAATAATTAATTTTCTTCTTTCTAAAATTTTATTTTGTCATTTAGTGCGTTAGGAAATTGTTTTTATACTCGTAGGACTTTTGTAGCTTTAATTTCACGTTTTTACTTGCGCGTTGACGTTTATTTTTAATAAACGTCACGTTTTTGTGCTTAATTGTATGTTAGGATTTCCCGACTTCCCTTACATGAATAAAAGTTCAGTTTCAAGTTTCAAGTTTATATTCAGGTTTAAGTCTAAGTTAAGGTAAGTTATATTCAGTATTTCAACCACGTGCTCAGAACAGATCAAATAATAACAGTAACAGCCTCATATGAAATCCAGAGGGGAGGCCTCAGAATATCAGATGTGAACAGAGGGGTGACCTCAATGGGTTGTGAAGGACGTGTATTGCACACACAGCCACATTCACCAGATAACAGATAAATATAACAGATAACGGATAACAGATATCAGACCTAGGATGCATCCATTCGCCCCTTACCCATTCACATGCAGACCATAATCAAAGGGACGGTGTGAGAAATCACTCACCCATACATGAGTCATGTCACTGGTGCATCAATGACACGGACATGGAACCCCCATGCCTAGTGATAGCTCGGGTTTCATACTGAATGGGTCAATGTTTAATTTAAAAGGTTCAGATTACATATCAGAATTTAAATGTCCAGATAAAACAGAAGTTCAGGTTTTACAGATCATATCAGATATATATATATGTCAGATTTTATCAGATGCGCAGTTTCATAAATCAGAGATTCAACTTTAGAAAGGTTCATAAATCAGACAATTATCCTTTAAAAGAGTTTATAATCAGAAGTTCATCCTTTGAAAAGGTTTATAAATCAGAAGTTCATCTTTTAAAAGGTTTAAGTTTCATAAGAGTGAAACGGGTTTTAAATTACCAAGATTAGACAACAAGTATTCAGATAGCAAGTTCAAACAGAAAAGGGAACATAGCAGTGGCATAAGGGAATCCTAAACAGATGGAAGATCAAAAGGAAGGAAAAGAGATCAGGAGAAACCTTTACTGAAAAGGTCAGAATATATGTACCTTGACGAAAGCAAACAAACACCAAAGATGATCACAAAAGGGATGACAACTACTCCCACTTCACCGGATCTACACGAATATGATAATCAAATATTATTATGTTCATACAAATCAGGTTACTTATTTTAGTCGGCTTTCCATTTTTAGTAACTTTCTTTTTGTTGCAGCTTTCCAAAATAGTAACTTTCCTCTTTAAGTAGTTTAACCATTTTAAGTAACTTGCCGAATTGGCAATTTAATACGTTAAGTGTATAATTGGCAATTCATAATATTTAAGGGTTAAAATGACAATTACAGTATTTTAGAGTTAATTATGTCAATTTAGCAAAGTTTAGGGTCAAAATGTAAATTGTCAAAATTAAATATTAAAATGTCAAATAAAATTATTTTAGGGTTTATAATATAATTTTATATTAAGATATAAATTTTAGACCCCGTCGTTCATAATTATATTAACGTACTCTCGACATTAAATTAGACCGCGACAACCCCAAAATGCGTTTCAGACACTCACAAGTGTACTCACACGACTCTTAATACTTAACCCGTTCCCAGATCCGATTAGCACATTCCATACAGATTTAATATGATGCACATCAGACTACACATGCCATGCGTACTCTACACCCTTTGTCAAGCCAAGAAGTTACACCAAGCTTTTACCTCACGTTAATAATTATGTCTTTATATTTCTTAGTTGTTTTAGACCATTTTATACCCTAAAATACGTATCCTATTCATGTGCAAATGACCACATATTCACACCTGTATATTACTTTCATCATATATGGTTCTCACTCAGTATGCATGCATGCTTTGTTTCATTTAATTTATTACTTGCATTTTGTTCTAGGTTCCATACTATGTTACGCTCCATATTTAGATACTAAATGTTTTCATGTTTCTAAACTTCCATTCGATGATAATTTCGAAGCTTTTTTTTAAAATGTTTAAAAGCTGAAGTCACCTAAGTCTTCTATTATTTTTTTTTATAAGTCAATTTGTCTTCAGGTTTGCACTCATAACAAGTTAACCCTTTTTGTTTATCACATTCGAAACTAAGTCGTGGGTCTCTTTTACGCTTTAAAAACCATACGAAATAAGCATGTTTCCAAAACCCTTCATCAAATCGATTACAAGTATACTTTTATACCAAGTTTTAAAGTCGACCCAAGATTAATCAAATAGCCGAATATACATGCCATGTTTTTGTCGAATAATTGTGTTTGGTTCTCGTTATTTTATGTGAGGTCTCGCATGAGTTTATGTGATCATTTATATACGTCAGAAGGTATTCGATTAACAGACTAAACAAGCTTGAGTTTCAAAATAATAAAAGAAGGTTTATTGAACATGGAAGGGATACAATACCCTTATGGTCGTGACTGTGAAGGGGAAACAAAGGACGAATATCGACCTACTCGCCACCACTCCGAATCGAACCACACCTTTGACAGCAAATAAATACCCACGAGCCCCAAAGACCCTTCTGTCGAGCAGCTACTCACCCACAATCAACCACTTTCACGCCTTGTTGAACAGCAGAAAACCCACGTTCAAGTCAGCCAAAACCACACTCACGCAAGCCTTCCTTGGTTGCCTTTTTGATTCAAAACAGGAGAGGAAAAATGGCAGCCGACACTTTTAATATTAGGGTTTTGTGTGTGTGTGAGAAATTTGTTGAGAACTGTGAGTTTGAATGAGAGAAAATTGGCAAGAAGCGTTTAATTGAATAAGGAAAATATGGGAATTTCCGATTTGTAGGGATTCTCATTGACTTGTTAATATTATCTTTTACAGGATGTTTAAATGGGGCAACCTCTTGATACTTCTCGTTAATTGTACAAAGCCCAAAGTTTCATGTGTAAATGTTGTGATTCAATTTGGCCAAAGAAACTTTGTAAACGTGTGACTAAGCTTTTTGTGTTTCAAGGTTTAAGTACTTAAGTTATTAAAGTTACAACATAATAGCTTAGATATCTTATAATTGTTTTATGTTATTAATATCTTAGGTTTAGCTTATAAAATGATCTTATAGATTTCGAAGTTAGAGGGAAAAATAGCGAATTTCAATGTTTTAGATTTTCGGCTTTTACATAACTTGCTTGATAGGTTGGTCCATGATTACTGCTATTGGGTGTGCTGGAAAGTATCTGCGCAGTCTTTTAGCGGCGAATACTAACGCCAGGACCAACTTTTCCATTGCGGTATAGTTAATCTCTGTCTTCTTGAGTGCTTTGCTTACAAAATATACCGGTGTTTGTACGGAGTTCCTATTTGTCAATAGCACCGCGCTGACTGCTCCATGAGTTGCAGACAAGTACATAATCAATTCTTCCCCTGGTCGGGGTGCGACTAGTGTGGGAAGCGCTGCTATATGTTGCTTAAGCTATTGAAAAGCTTCTTCCGCTTCCGCAGTCCAACGAAAGTCGCCCTTTTTTGTACACTTCGTGAGTGTTTTAAAGAGAGGAAGTGACTTATCCGCTGATTTGGACAGTAATCTGTTCAACCCGGCTAGTTTTCCATTCAGGGACTGGACTTCTTTCAACGTGCGTGGTGAAGGGAGTTGGATGACAGCCTTTGTTTTTTCTGGGCATGGCTTAATGCCATCAGGCTCTANAGATTTTAGACCCCGTCGTTCATAATTATATTAACGTACTCTCGACATTAAATTAGACCGCGACAACTTCAAACACTCACAAGTGTACTCACACGACTCTTAATACTTAACCCGTTCCTAGATCCGATTAGCACATTCCATACAGATTTAATATGATGCACATCAGACTACACATGCCATGCGTACTCTACACCCTTTGTCAAGCCAAGAAGTTACACCAAGCTTTTACCTCACGTTATTAATTATGTCTTTATATTTCTTAGTTGTTTTAGACCATTTTATACCCTAAAATACGTGTCCTATTCATGTGCAAATGACCACATATTCACACCTGTATATTACTTTCATCATATATGGTTCTCACTCAGTATGCATGCATGCTTTGTTTCATTTAATTTATTACTTGCATTTTGTTCTAGGTTCCATACTATGTTACGCTCCATATTTAGATACTAAATGTTTTCATGTTTCTAAACTTCCATTCGATGATATTTTCGAAGCTTTTTTTTTAAATGTTTAAAAGCCGAAGTCACCTAAGTCTTCTATTATTTTTTTTTATAAGTCAATTTGTCTTCAGGTTTGCAATCATAACAAGTTAACCCTTTTTGTTTATCACATTCGAAACTAAGTCGTGGGTCTCTTTTACGCTTTAAAAACCATACGAAACAAGCATGTTTCCAAAACCCTTCATCAAATCGATTACAAGAATACTTTTAAACCAAGTTTTAAAGTCGACCCAAGATTAATCAAATAGCCGAATATACATGCCATGTTTTTGTCGAATAATTGTGTTTGGTTCTCGTTATTTTATGTGAGGTCTCGCATGAGTTTATGTGATCATTTATATACGTCAGAAGGTATTCGATTAACTGACTAAAACAAGCTTGAGTTTCAAAATAATAAAAGAAGGTTTATTGAACATGGAAGGGATACAATACCCTTACGGTCGTGACTGTGAAGGGGAAACAAAGGACGAATATCGACCTACTCGCCACCACTCCGAATCGAACCACACCTTTGACAGCAAATAAATACCCACGAGCTCCAAAGACCCTTCTGTCGAGCAGCTACTCACCCACAATCAACCACTTTCATGCCTTGTTGAACAGTAGAAAACCCACGTTCAAGTCAGCCAAAACCACACTCACGCAAGCCTTCCTTGGTTTCCTTTTTGATTCGAAACAGGAGAGGAAAAATGGCAGCCGACACATTTAATATTAGGGTTTTGTGTGTGTGTGAGAAATTTGTTGAGAACCGTGAGTTTGAATGAGAGAAAATTGGCAAGAAGCGTGTAATTAAATAAGGAAAATATGGGAATTGCCGATTTGTAGGGATTCTCATTGACTTGTTAATATTATCTTTTACAGGATGTTTAAATGGGTCAACCTCTTGATACTTCTCGTTAATTGTACAAAGCCCAAAGTTTCATGTGTAAATTTTGTGATTCAATTTGTCCCAAAGAAACTTTGTAAACGTGTGACTAAGCTTTTTGTGTTTCAAGGTTTAAGTACTTAAGTTATTAAAGTTACAACATAATAGCTTAGATATCTTATAATTGTTTATGTTATTAATATCTTAGGTTTAGCTTATAAAATGATCTTATAGATTTCGAAGTTAGAGGGCAAAATAGGGAATTTCAATGTTTTAGATTTTCAGGTTTTACAACTCTTCTCCTCTAAAAAGGAAATTTTCGTCCTCGAAAATTGAAGTGAAACAAAACGGAAAGCACAACGGACCATGAACGGAAATGTGAATGACTTGTTTCTCATGACTCTATCATGTTGATCAAAATAGCTCCGGCTTCCTCAGAAAAGACATACCATACTGAATCCAGATTGAAAGAATAACATACCAAACGTAACAGATGAGAATCAAATTCTCTCGGAAGAGATATAGGGAATACATAGGATCTGACGGATATATCGTCCATGGAATTTGATTAGAAAAATCAGATGAGAACGTACCGTATCGCAGAAAATATGAGGGTGATAAATAGGCTTAACTCTTCCGATTTTCAAATAGTCTCGTCTTCAATATAACCTTTCAAAGGTATTCTCATAAACAGACAAATCTTGTTTTCTCAGAATCCAAAATCTCACATCTTAACTCGTAACAGATCATAACGAAACAGATTCAGCGAATATGAAACGTACTTATATCAAAACATAGATGTACTCTTCCATAGTAACAGATCGAATCCATACAGGCAGACACAGATTGTTTGATAACATCAAACGGCAGAAAGCTCTACAACAACCTCTAAGATTCTTATCGGAAGTACAGAGGTCAGCAAACGCGTGTCGAGTATCCATACGTATCGAATCGTATAACAATGAAGGAAGATTAAGCGTATAGGTAAAATGAACCTAAAGTCTCACTAAAAGCAGATAATCTTAATCAGATCTCAGAAATTCTAAGGCTTCTAAGGCACTTCTCAAGATATCCTATGATTCACAACAAGTGCACGTTATATGATGTAAGTATTATCACGTTGGCCAGACGTCATAATACTAGCATCATATAAATATGCCCTCATGATGATCATACTTTATCTCAAGTCGTGAACTAAACATCTTATCTTAACCACCTAACAGTCCTTCTACCTCCTAGGGTAGGTCCGAATCAAAACATCATTCATGGAATGAAATCAGAGAAACAGAACGTACAAATAACGTAACGGAATCAAGTAAGCATCAAATGAAAGATGTCGTAAAGGCGGTAGGTCTTCCAAAATTTGTCAAAATTCTCATAACAAAACCATCTTCCAAACGTACGCAGAATGAACACAGAACGGAATTGCTAACAGTGAACTTAAATCATTCAAAGGATCTTGTCATCGGTAACGGAAACTTAAGTGGGTTAAGCAAAAATAAAATAACTTCATCCTTTACAGAATCAACTCATCCAAACGTAAACGTTTACTTCAAAATCCGTTCATTCAATTACATGAATTCAAATCTCTCCCAAGTCCGAGTAGTCTATCTACGCTTGTCCATCTGATCATAAGGTGAAAGGAAATTATAACTTGAGTCTGGTCCCTCAAGCCTTCGGCACCTCTTCTTGGAATTATGGGGTAGTAACGTGAATCTCTGACATGATCACTGTGCATCCCGCCATCCGCAAACCTGCTTTTGTTATCAATTCATCTTAGTACTACTAAAATGAATAGAGGAGCAAGACTGCGTGTCTTCGACAGGTCTTCTAGCACAGCTTCAGGTTTTAAGGTAAACGCCACCGTTGTCGACTCCAGGTTATGAGTTGAAGCTCGTCTCCCCCGGTCTGGTTGTCTTGATGCCCGAACTATAATCTCCACGTGCTGCATGAGGTATAAACGAGTCGTATCTTAGTTTTTTTCTCTCTTCTTATATGCTTCTTCCACAGTAACGCCTGTCGCGAACATCTTCTACCACTCTTCTACAAAATTCCTAATTTCCGATAACGGTCTTCAACCTTGGTCCTTTCTGTGGGAAAATCTGTCTCCGCAAGATACATGATAGTGTTGTCTACTACGACCTCTGGAAGCCAATCAAGTCTTTCTCTTCCAGAACAAAAGGTTTATTCTAACTTAATACGAACTTAGTCTTCATGTTTCTCTTTCGTCTCTGAACACAACATAATGTCATACTAAGACAATTTGTCCAAACATTCGCGAAAACATAAATTCCATCAGATGCATAAGAATATTTGACCTTTTAGCCAATACAACTGGCACCATCAAGGTTTATAATGATTATAACGAGTACAAAAGGTAGCTTTATAAGAGATCATCTTAGGGAAAATATTCACATCCACTTCACATCACCTTCCTTCTTCGCAATTAAAACTGAAATAGTTCACGGAGGTTACTCTTGGTTAGTTAAACCCCCCCCCCTTTTTTTAGAAGTTCTTGTGGTTGCTTCTTCAGTCCTCCAAATCTAATATAATGCAATCAGATATAGAGTTTCAAAGGTAGACCAAATCAATCCTTGGTACGCGGAAACGGATAATGATTACGGATAGTGATACGGTTAAGTTCTTGATGGTCGATACACTGTCGTATACTTCTCTCTTCCTTCTTCATAAACTAACAGGATCATCTCAAGGGAAACACTAGAGTGAGCAAAAATCATCTTCCGTCAGCTTCTTCAATCTCTCAACTTCTATGGCACCGTGGCTTCTTCAACTGAGATCAGTTCATTGTTATTTCTACTTCCAAGTAGGAGGGAATCACCAAGAGGTTCATCAGTGAACATCAGAAAAATTTTGTACAATAAAATACTTCCAATGCTAGAGCTTTCCAATGGTGGATACCAATAGGTGTCAGGAGAAAAACTTGTCAATCAAATGAAATCGGAGTCTTATACTTTCATAGCAGAATAATCTCAACGGATTCAAGTGGTAGAGAGCCATCATAACAAAAGTAGGATGAAGCAAATAGCTTAAGGTCACATATCAGATATGGTAGTCTATGGTAGCTTTATGAAGAGCCAGCACCTCAACATTAATCATATCAAAAGTAAACGGATTTGTAGGATGAATACGGTCGTCAAAACATACGGATAGTTCATATATCTGAGTCAAGTACATGATTCATCAAAGGTGTTGAGATAGGTAATCGAATAGTTCAAGGTGTGGGAATCTTGTTTAACTCTTCTGGACAAGCGATAGTTAGAGTGTGTACCCTCGGAAATACGAACAACCTATAATTGTCAGAAGCGAAATGTATGGAATATTAGTTATCAGCATCATCATGCTCAGTTAACAAACCTATACAGAGATAGAATTAACATCATATCCTTCCAAAGGAACTGATTGGCAAACAAGTTCATCATTCGAAGGGAGGGAACAAATGTTCTTATATCTGTGGTTAATAATTAACAGAGTTCTCATAGGAGTAGTAATGGATTATGCAGAGTCAAGTAGTATCAGATGATACATGGTATGTCCAGCATAAGTAAGGAATTAACAGAATGTGTCAAACATATTACGGTTGTAAAATCTTCGGGAGAATCAGAAGTGAAACTTAAATGGTGTAAGGTATCAATGTAGTTCTCGAAGTATTCCAAACTTACTTGGTTACTGAACTTAGGTTGAGCATAACTTTCTAACTTCTGAAACAAATGTTCTTATAAGCCATATCTAAAGGCAGAGGCACAAATCAGAGTGATGCGGAAGCAATGCTACTTACATAGATGTCCTAGTCTACCCATTCCTCACCGGTAATTACTTAGGTTCCTATGGGGAGATCTTAAAGCAAATTCTCAAGGTTGTCTTATGAGCGCCTACAGTGGAAACTTAAGGGTCCAAACTTCACAGGTCAAGATTTAATGTACTACAAGTCGCAGCCTTGTCTCTGATACCATAATTGTAACACCCCAACCCGACAAGGGTAGAAGTGCCACATTATGGTGACATTTCAAAGCTTATACAGACATACAACATAAGTAATACAAAAGAATTCCAAAGGTTACAAGGGAATAATCTGAAATACAATGTTACAAAAGAGAACAACAAAGAAATACTAAGTCTAAAATGTAAATCTCTTCTAATCATCTCTAATTCCGATATAGCTATCAAGGTGAAGTCCACTAAGCTCTTATGCACTCTTCACTCATATCCCAGCTTCCCTCTAAAACTTGCCACGGTGAAAAGAAATGCGGCTGAGCTTAAAAAGCCCAGTGAACAGATATATAATAGAAACAAACGGAATAGATAACGGAAATAATGGAAGTAGTAAAAGATATATCAGAAAGTCACTGCAGAAGAATATTAATGACAATGAAGTGAAGTACAGATAACAATGAATAAAAGTTCAGTTTCAAGTTTCAAGTTTATATTCAGGTTTAAGTCTAAGTTAAGGTACCACGTGCCCAGAACAGATCAAATAATAACAGTAACAGCCTCATATGAAATCCATAGGGGAGGCCTCAGAATATCAGATGTGAACAGAGGGGTGACTTCAATGGGTTGTGAAGGACGTGTATTGCACACACAGCCACATTCACCAGATAACAGATAAATATAACAGATAATAGATAACAGATATCAGACCTAGGATGCATCCATTCGCCCCTTACCCATTCACGTGCAGACCATAGTCAAAGGGACGGTGTGAGGAATCACTCACCCACACATGAGTCATGTCACTGGTGCATCAATGACACGGACATGGAACCCGCATACCTAGTGATAGCCCGGGTTTCATACTGAATGGGTCAATGTTTAATTTAAAAGGTTCAGATTACATATCAGAATTTAAATGTCCAGATAAAACAGAAGTTCAG
>LBNU01033199.1:84030-113066 GCA_014162995.1 Artemisia annua
TTGGTGCTAGTTCAGGCGCGACTCCTTCTAGCGCGAGGATGTTTGTTTCCATATTGGGACCCTTGTCTCGGTTAGGCGCACGTGGTGGCTCAGTGGGGTCTGTTTCTGGCACCGTTTGGTGGGGGTGGTGAAAGAAGTGCGTTGTAGATCTTCCGCGCTAGTGGTTGTCGTAGTGGCCTGGGTAGTCCCTGTGGGAAGTTCTACCGTTGGGAAGATCAGATCTGAGCCTGACCCTTGGTACCTGGGCGCACTGGTTGTTCCAGAGGCCTGCTTAGAGGTCGAATCACTTTGCTGCTTCTTCCCCTGTGGGTCACCATATGTCTTCTTCATCTGCGGAGTCCGCTGGTTTACATTTCCCTGTTTCGTCATTCTAGTTCTTAGTGGAGTTCTCAGTGTAGGGTCCCACGGATGGCGCCACTTGTTGATACAAAAGTTGGGCGTTCCTTATTTGGACTCTTGTTCTCGTACCAATTGTATATTACTGCTTGAGACCTGCGCACTAAGAAAGCAAACAACACCGTTAGGCTTATCGTAGGATTGTCTCCCACGATTATCCTCCAGCGTGAGAGTAAGTAATCGGTTTCAGGGTTATAGTGAAGAGTTAGGGTTTTTAGATGATACCTAAATGAGGGCCGAGATGCCCTTTATATACACATGGAATCCTTATTGGATTCGTGTTCCTTACTCTTCGGCGTATCCCACTTAATGCGGTCTTTGATCCTTATCCCATAAATAAGAGATCACATATCTAGACCATAAATAATAATTACGGATTTGGGCCTTTGTAAGCCCAAATCTTGATCACGATAGCTCATGCGTAATGGGCTAGGTATTAGTAGTGTCCATTAGTCGGGTTCGTGACCCGAGTGCGGACTATACGTCATCACATATATTTCGTAAATGAATCTTGCTGAGAAAGCCAATTGTTTGATATATGTATTCTACAAAATTTCAATTTCTTTAGAAGTTGCTTAACATTATCATATGAGTTTTCTAAGTTAGAGGGTTGACTTGATTGATGGTTTAAGAAAAACGAACCTTAAAGAATTGAAAATAAAAAATTATCTTTCAAAATCTTAAATATTTGATTTAAAAATAAGGTTTTGCTAACAACAACCCAATGAATAAGTGAATTTAATACTTACTTTATTAAATTCACTTACTCATGTATTTATAGAAATTATGGGTTCATATTTGGAAACAATGTTATTTAAGGTAAAAGCATCCACTATGGTAAACGTTTGTAAAGGCTTATAATTGTGTTATGACATTAATTTATAAACCTTTTTGTTTTATAAACCTATTCCCACTATGTATAACATTTTCAAGTTTTATCAACACCTCACATAATTTAAATGCATTAAATTATGAAAAGGTCCAATATATCCTAGACCTCTTCATGACACATAAGCATGAAATAGATGTTCATTATGGTTTACATGTTTTTAGACCTCATCATAATTTTATAAATCTTTTCATAAACTACCATAATAGATGTCCTAAACTTAAACAACACCCATTGGGTTGTTTTTAAAATATGGGTGTAAAAGATAAGTAAATCAATCCATAGACTTGCCGTTTGAATGCAAAGAAGGTTGTCAAATTAAAAACGAACAATATATGTTTCAAACGCATGCAATTAATGATAGCTCAAGATATGTTAGGAAAAAAATCATGCTTGCCGAAGTTATATATCTCATTTTGAATGTAACAATTCTTTCACTCAAAGCCGGTTGACCGAAAATGCTTCTAAAATCAAAACCATTATTCACGCTGATTTTTCAAATGTTCTTATTGAAAAGTATGGTGTACACGTGCACAATTCGAGGCTTTAGTATGTTTAGAAAAAATTGATGAAGAAGGAAGTAGAAAAGCTCTCTTTTATTAGAGAGTATAGAAGATTTCTGTTTCTTGAAGTTCTTTTTTTTTTTTTTTTTTTTTTTTTTTTTTTTTTTTTTTTTTCTCTCTCTCTCTCTCTCTCAAAAGTGTGCACCATATCTCTCAACATATGACTCACGAGACCATAACTTGTGTATCTCGTTAAAATAACTTCGAAGCATGATTACAAATGAATCACATATTATAATCTCGAAAAGTCCACGTGACGTGCCAATAATAAGATAACGAATGATTCACGACTAGCTAGTAAAACAAGTTGTTACTTAATTTGAGTATGAGTATTTAAAGTTATGTAAAACATTTTTTTTCTTCTAACAATTATCCAATGTTTTTGAATTTTTTTTCGAGTATTACATTTTACTATTATTGTATCTCTTTTTCCTATTAGATATACTAAAGTTAATTTCAAAACTTTCGATGTTCTTTACTATTTACACAGCAAAGAAGAAAATGAAAAGTTTAGTCATTTAATAAGAAAAAAAAAATAAAATTAATAAACAACAAACAAAAATGTGTCAAGTCACATACTCCATATTTTAAGACTGATAGCACGTAGTGGAACTGCAACAAGACCGCAAATAATATCTATCATATATATTAATGTCAACTCAGCTTTCTTTCTCATAAACCAAACACTCGTAATAAGGGGACTTCAGTAACAACAAAAAACATATCCCACAAAAATATATTAAAAATAACTCCCACACACAAACCATTCAATCTTTCGATCCATTCACATACACAAACACTTTCAATCTTTCGGTCCACTGACATACCAAAAGAATGCAATGGTCCAAGGAAGACGAATTCCATTCGGTCTCCATAGCGGGGATGCGTTCGGTTTGAGTAGACCAACCAAATGGTTTGATTTGTGAGTACTAATCTAAACATATTTATCCTGATAATGTTGCGCGTAATATATACTCACTAATTAAATAACAACCTAGCTAGTTGTGCATGCCCATTTAAAAAAGGAGATGATTCGCACACCAACTTTTCTTATTCTTGCACCACACTTTATGCATTATAGTGTTGTACTGTGTACTCTCTGTGCATTACAGTGTTGTACAAAATGGTGTGTTTAAAAAAAAAAAAAAAAAAAAAAAAAAAAAAAAAAAAAAAAGTGTGGCAAATCAATCCCAATTTCAAAATAAGCCCTATTTTCGTTTCCTCAAATTATAACCTACATATTTGTTAGAAAAGCAAATAAACCTACATAACTACAGCGCATCAAACCATTTCTAAGATTAAAAGAACATACAAGGATTAATATCGTTCACATGATTTTCAACTTTGTGAGTTGTTAATATCCGGATTTGGCACTACTCCGTGCTTAAGTTGGGACGGCATTGAACCTTTTTTGCGAATTTCTTCCTCAATTCCAAAACATTTCATGGCATAATAAGCATCATGATGTGATAAATGTGTTTGTGCTAGGAATGGCTGCCGGCAATCCATACATCAACTAATGTCACAATACAAAAAATAATGACACTATCTTATCAACGTAATATGCCAATACATGACAGGAATAATACATATATAATATATAACATATATATATTTAATAAGTATACCTATATAGTTAAGANAAATGTACTTTTACTATTTTACCCTTTTGAATTAAATAATAAAAATAAATATCTAAAAAAATTTGATTGGTTGATGCTGGTTCTCGCAGTTCTCGCAATTTATTTGGTTCTGAAAAGAACCTCACCATATATATAGGGTGAGGTTCTTTTCAGAACCAAATAAACTGCGAGAACTGCGAGAACCAGCATCAACCAATCAAATTTTTTTAGATATTTATTTTTATTATTTAATTCAAAAGGGTAAAATAGTAAAAGTACATTTTTCTGATTTTTTTTTAATAAAAAACGTTTTTTCCCTAAATTTTAGGTGTCTTTTTTTTTTTTTTCTTTTTTTTAAGAGTATCAATATTTTTTTCCAGCATGTATGCTTTATAAGGTGCACATGTGTTTTTTCTTTTTAAATGTAAGTTTACATGTTTTTAATATTCAATTGCTTAACCCCTAATGTGTTTTGCTCACAAATACTATACACAAGTGCATGGAATAGCATACAGAAATATTCTACATGTATTATATATAATTTAAACTAAGAACATAATATACAAAATTTCAAATACAAAAATTCTAAAAGTAAAGATTATGTTGCCGCATATGCACATGTGTTTTCCCTCACTGGACACTCTTGATTTCTTTGTATGCACATGTGCATTTGAATTCATCCATTTGCCCTTAGATATACGTACTCAAGTTAGTCCATGTGCACTTGTATCTACGGAATGCACGTGTGCCTTTACTCTTTAAATCTTTATTATCATAACTATCTTCTCGCTAAATAATATGTATAAAACACATGTGCACTCTTCATATTGATTATCATACTCGTACCTGTAAACACAAACAATCAATAAACGAATTTTTTAATCATAACAACTAACAAAACACATATGCACTTTCAATACATATAAACTCCAAAACTGTAAAAACACATATGCACATAAGGCATCAAACTGTAAAAACACATGTGCACATATAAATTTCAAACTGGTAAAAACACATATGCTGAGTCATGCTACCATCAAAAGCAATCCCACACCCAAGATTTACACAATACGGGATTTTTTTTTTCTTTTTTTTCGAACTAAAATACAATACAGGAATTGGAAAATGATTTTTCCTATCTATTTTTCACCATATATTCGACCAATATACAAGTGCATTTACTTCTTTTTTTCTTTAGAAAGCATATTAGTATTAAACAAGACAAACTTACAAAAGAAATGCATCCCTCCCTCATATTCAAGCCAATTACCAGACAAAGGGATCCTAAATAAAGTTACAACACCCACTGGTGCATTACCAAACACACTAAAACCATACATGACAAAATGTATGAACCGAATCAAGGGAGCATTACCCCAATATGAAGAACTTTTTCTAAAAAAACAAAACAAACAGCTACATTAGTTAACCAAAAACTAGGACCAATTAAAACACACATGTACCTAACGAATCTAAAAAAATCTTCATCAACAACCTGCCATTGCCTTTCTTCTCCTACATTTCTTTTAGTTTCAAAGTTAGAAATAACAAATTCTTATACTAAAATAAAAGAAACACTTTTAAACACAATTAATAACCTCGAAATTGAAGTTGTGCATTTGTATTGATATTCGGAATAGAAACCTTCAAATACACATTATATTTGCAAACAATAGCACATCTTATATACTAAAAGCTTAAGTTGTCTTATAAATGCAAAGTGCTCACAATAAATGTTTCATGAATTGAAAGTGAAATGTGGAAGCTTCATGTGTTAGTACATTGATTTAATAGTCATGCATAAGGGTAAGTACCTAGGAATCGTGCACAAAAGTTTGTACAACCTCAAAGAATACAAACCAAAAATGCCATGAATGCATAAATTAAACACACCAATTAGTGGTTAGTCTTTTTACCTTCCCGTCCATGAGTTACAAATATTTTATCAACTATATAATGTGTCAAAAATCACATACAACAAACCATAACTTCCTCCACACCGCGTGCACATTGGGCTACAACTTATTATGGTGGTAAAGTAAACATCATATTGTCTTACTTATTTAGCATATTGATTTACATTATTTTATGTAAATTTTACGTGTGTTTTTTATGTTGTAACAATGTAGGACATAAAGATGGTAGCTTAAGAGATTTGGTAGTAACATCATCTTCTCTAATAGTTTAAGAGATCCTACACATCGTTGTCTTATCAATTAAGTGGAACATGCACGAACATTTTTACTTTGATCGAAAATGCAATATATTGATTAACTGTATTTAAGTTACTAACGATCAACTATATCTATTTTTTTTGTAGCGCATCAAGAAGCATTAAAGAAAGAGATCGAGAAGTCACAAAAATTATGTCAAGAACAAAACATGCAAAAGGCGAATGAACAACAACGACAAAGACAACAACAACAAGAACAACAACAACAAGATCAACGCCACGGCCATCGGTGGGATGAATACTTAGCATTCATATTAATAGTACGTTACAAATTAAACATGCAATAGTTTACTTCATGTAATACCGATAAACGGGCTAAAACTATTGATTCTTTAACAAGTAAGTTTATTGAAAATAATGTGACGAGCATTCAATTTTTAGTCAATAATTATTACTACACTTTGTTGGTGCATTTTAATATTTTTGCTCTTAATGTAGTTTTTTGTCTTGCGTTGTGTTAATGTTACTTTCTTAATTAAACGTCTTGGAATATTGCGTGACTTTGATATTTGATATGATTGTGTAAATTATGTCGATGTTACATATTGCAAATGGTAGTATATAATAAAAATATAACAAAAATATCTTCACACTATCATCATAACAATGAGAATCTTCTAAATCGAAGAAGTATATAAAGGAGAAGAAAATTGTATTTCAAATGTTATCCTACACCTATCACGAGGTAACCATTACTCATTTGAGTTTGAGATCATGTGATTCATGTCGTCATACTGTAAATACTTAGAATGAGTTACTAATGAATGCTCCAAATTCGATATTATAGTTTATAGAAAAATGTTGTAATAATGCATTAATTAAAAAATAATTTATGTAACTTACTCACATTAAAAGGTTACATATGAAAAGCCTCATTTAAATATAACATTTTGCAAAAACCTCTTCACATTAAAGAAAGAGATCGACAAGTCATGAAAATTGTATCAAGAACAAAACATGCAAAATGCCAATGAACAACAACGACAAAGACAACAACAAGAACAAGCCACGGCCACCGGTGTCAATATAGATAAATACTTAGCATTCATATTAATAGTACGTTACAAATTAAACATGCAATATTTTACTATACGAATTATAATTTATTATACGAATTATAATTTATACTCTTGAATATACTAATCACTTTAATATTGTATGTTTTATAGTTTTGTTAAAAAGGAATTTTGTTTTATAGTTCGCTTTTAATAATGTAATTTATTTGAACAACGAAGTCCGTCTTTCACAAAAAATTGAGAGTTTCAAACATGAACCGAAAATTAGTCCCGAACATTACGAAAAAAACAATTAGATCCAACTTGTGTGCATCGCATGGGTCCTGAGGCAGTCCAAACCTGTGTGCATTGCACGTGGATGAATATAAAAGTTCTCCAACATTAATGTCATCGCTTCATATTTAAAACAATTTATGTAACTTATAAATATTAAAAAATTACATGTGAAGAGACTCTTTTCAATGTAACATCTTGAAAAAAATCTCTTCACATATACTCTTTTAATGTCAATAAACTATTTTAAACGTGTGTCATGCTTAGAAATGTGATACCATCACAGCTTAGATATATAATTACGATTTATAAACTTATATACAGCCCATGTGCAACTCAATAAAGTATTCTAAGTACGTATAAAGCTTAGCAAATATGTGACACCATGAAAACTTAAATATAAAATGAAGAAAATAAATGCCGAATATTACGCTATGAAAACTTCTATATAGCCCATGTGCATCGCACGTATTTTAAATCTATGAAAACTTCTATACAGCACATGTGCATCGCACGGGCATTGTTGACTATCATAAGAAATAGTTATAACTTAGCCCAATGTATTAATATTAGTTAGTTCCAATAAAAAATGATAAAGTCAATACCAAAATAAATAGACAAACAATATTACGTAAAAAATACATCTTAAAAGATTACGTGTCAATAAAATATTTTAAATACGTATCATGCTTACAAAATGTATGCTACCATGACAACTTATATATACAATGACAAAAATAGGTCCCGAATATAAAATGACGGATCCATGATCAAAATGACGAAAATTTGTGCTGAACAATAACAATTTAAATATATAATACCATCATATACAGCCCGGGGCATCGCCCGGGTCTGAATGACTCGTTAATTAAAAAGTAAAGTTGTGTCTTTCGAAAGCAATTTTTTAATACACATTAAATTTGTAAACAATCAATTAATTTCTAAATAACCACATTTGAGAACCTACGATTAAACAACAACAATTATTCTGGGCCTAAAATTTAATATCATTAATTTTGCCTCAAACATAAAATAAACAATAAAAAGTTTACCTGTTCCACAATTGGACAATATACGAACATTAAATAATGGATTTTCAATTTACAGAGACAAGATGGAGGCGGTTTGTAGATGGAGAAGAAGCCGTCTTATGATGGTGTGTGTTTAAAAAAAACGATATTTGTAGGAGAAGAAAGACAATTGAATGGAACTTTAATCCTCACCTCACGAATCCAAAAAATCTTCATCAACTTGTTTTTATGTGACGAACGAGGATAAATTAGTGTGATGGTTAGGAACAAAATAAGAGAGGAGGGACAGGGGCGGCAAGGTAAGGATGGTGGCTAGGGTTTGAGAGGCACAAATGAAAAGTGAGTTACAGGAAACGGTTGTAGGGGATGGGTTGTAGGATGCTATTTTTATGGAAGGATTAAAATACCCATTTTGCCCTTAATTTAATTTTTCTTTCAAAAAAAGTTACATATATTATCAAAAATGCCATATTGCATAGATATGTTGTACATTATGCATTATTAAGAGTAATAAAGCAGTTCTCGCAGTTCTCGCAATTTATTTGGTTCTGAAAAGAACCTCACACTATATATATTATTAAGTATTTAATTTAATTACAATAATATATATATATATATATATATATATATATATATGTATATCACACACACATTTATGTATTGCATATACGGAGTATATACTAAAGAATCTGTAGTGAAGATTGCATTTCCGATCTTCTGAGACATATAAGTTTAGGACAAAAATGGAGCAGGCAAAGATTGGCAATGAAGGTAAACTCTTACTCAATCTAACTACTTACTATAGTATTAACTAGTACAAATGGAATATAATTATTAATTTTCATACCGTTGGTTGATTTTACATGTAATTGTATTCAAAAATTTTAAAAAAACGTAGTCTAAGTTTCAACGTACTTCCAACTTAGTGTTAATGTGTTATATGCAAGAGTACGTGCGGGATCGATACATCTCAACCAAGTAGTCGTAGGAAGTTTCATTTTTGACAGGTGTGTAAAATATTTGTATATACCAAGTATATATACAAATATTTGCGAGAGTTTACCATTTATAAAAAACATAGTCTAAGTGTCTCGTCTACTATTCTAAATTAGAAATGGAGAAGAATGTAGAGAAGATTTCAAACAATAAACTAGAAGGAGATGAAGAAGAGAAGAGAGTTATTCATGTCCTTGAAGAAAATGGAAGTATAGATTACACGAAGAATGCAAATGGAGAACAAAAGGATGAGAACAACAAGATTGATCATTCATCCAAGAAAATAAGAAAAGCTAACCCTAAGACCAGTGTGACGGTTCCTCGGCCATTCAATTTAGCAACAGAGAAAAGAACGACTAGAGAAAGGAGAGGATCAATGGATTTTAAAGAAACAAAATCAGTTTTTTCTAGATCGGCTAGTCTTAATTACAAGTAAGCTCTTCGCACATATGTTTTGGACTTTAAATGCCATCTAAACCAACATTGGAATTTTTTGATTAAATTTTTTTCAATCTATATATTTAAGGAGTTCTAATCTCAAGGGAATCGGTAGTTCATTGACTAAAACAAGTCAAAAGCCAAAAGTTCGGACTGACGAGAAGGATAACAAGATCATACAGGTCTGTGATATCACTATGCATGGTATAGTTATAGCAAGTATAAAACATCGACTCGAACCAATTAACATTTTGATTTATTTCTTTATGAATTATTTTGTTCTTAATGACAGAAAATCTCTTCCTCGAAAGATAACACGTTGAAAAGGGTGGTTGAAAAGAAAAAACTTCAAGTTAAGGTTTGTAACTAATTGATCAGAATCGAGCAGAACATAATTAGAGTGCACAAAAGCTGATCAAAAGCGACAAAAACTTGGGAAATGAATTATTTTGGCACATAATTATGAATATTAACATTTGTTTAGCATACCGATATGATACTCATCATTATGACTGTTGCATGTTTTTCAACTGAACCATTATATTTTGATAACTAAACTTAACTATAAAGGTTAATATATACCAATTCATCAACTGAAAACTGCGTAACACGCAGGATGGAGATAAGCTGAAGAATATGCCAAGAGAAGATTTGACATTCAAGGCATTGCCATTGCCAAACTTCTATCGCAATAAAGATAGTACTCCAAAAACTGAAACCAAGAAGGTAAGTGGTTCAGATACATAGTTCAAGTTGTCACACTACCAGTTATTAATATTAATTCCAACATTAAAAAACTCTATATATATAGATGATCAGTGGCCGTTCAAAAACTCCAATAGTTGGGGAACAAGTAAAGACCTTGTCAAAATCCGCCAACAACAAATCCGAGGGGAATGCTAGAAAGATTTCAAGGGGAATTGGTGGTGGTGCGAAAGAAACCATTAGCAAAGTGGTTAGACCTGCTAAGAACTCTCTCAAGACTACCCCAAAAGAGACTACTAAAGACTCAGTTTGATCATATGGCAAATGATATAATCTTAGTCAGAATTCATTTCTAGAAAAGAAAGCTTAATTTCTGCTTGTTTTGTTAACATAATATGATTGACATGTTGTACTCAATTTGCGACTCTCTTGTTTGCGAGAATCAAATAGATTTCATCATTTCAATTAAGTAACATTAATTTAGTCTTCAAATCATGATGATTGGGATGAATTGATATTCCAAATTTGGATTACTGTTAGTATCAGCATTCGTTTACAGAAAAGATCAATTTTTTTAAAGACAATGTATTAAAAAAACCCTAGCAATGCAAGACGCTAAAACATCAATTACTTGTGTATGTTTAAAGTGTAACCGGCCCTTTGGCGGGTATTGATATTCCAAATTTGGATTAATATTAGTACCAGCATTCGTTTATAGAAAAGATCAAATTTCTTTTGAACATACAATTTTATTAAAAGACCCTAGCTAGTAAGACGTTATAGAGAAGATCATTTATTCGTGTGCGTTTAAAGTGTAACCGGCCCTTTGGCGGGCCCCACCCCATTGGTCCCACAGACAACACAAAAAAATCTCGTAATACTATGATTAAGTTGAATAGTGATGCTACCAATTTACAACATCGAGCTGGAGTTCGAGCACTTGCATGCCTTAACGAAGTTTTCCAATGACAGTGCCCCTGATTTGAAATTACGCCATCAGGCTAGCTGCAATGCTGATACATATAACCTTAATTTTTCATCAGAAAGTAATAAGACTTGTTATGTGGTCGTGGCTCAGGTCGGTCACACTAATCCACCTAACAGACATAACCTATGCTCTTGATACTTCGATTCTAATTTTACATATCCATAATCGGCATGTTGTGCGTTATTTGTATGTTATTTACTCAACAAATAGGTTAAAATGAATATGATATTATGCTATCTATTTGTCACTCAACTCAAAGTTTTTGGTCTGGTGGTTTGTGAGTTGTCCACCAAACTAAAAGTTGTAGGTTCAAGTCTCGCTGAAGACATTTGTAAGATAAGTGTCATAGGCTGTGTAAAAAGTTGTTGTTCAAAGAAATAAAAAAATAAAATCTATTTGTCACCCAACAATAATCAACATGTTGTTATTATTATTATTATAAAAACATCGCTTAAGTGGGGAGTCAAGATACTATTTGGTTTCCCACTCCTCTAGCTATAGAAAAGCTAATAATACGAAAGATGTGAATAGCAGCTCGCGCCCCAATGTATTGAGCCACGGATAACTTAAGGATCCGCTTTAGTACGGCTACAGTATCCTTTTCTAATTCCCTAAAAGACGAAAATGATAAGTGGAGAAAACCATATCCAGTATTTGTGCATTTAACCAGTATTTGTGCATTTAACCTCATATTTGACGCGCTTACGTTGTGTTGCATCAACAACCGCACGACCAGGTACAAAATCAACCATCCTAGTTTGCGTCAAAGGCGAGGACCCTGTCAGATCCACACATAAATCGAGCCCTCCGTTCCACAAGTAGAGCAACATATCAGTTGGACGTAGGGGTTTGTCACTCCCTATATTAAGCCTAATATCAACTTCTTTACGAGCAGAATCCCTGACCAAAAACAGATATCAACAAGGGTATTACGAATGTTATGTTGATGTTTAATACCAATAATACCATCACATGCATGATACAACATGATCTCCATAAAATATCCCCCGAAAAGACTCTGGAGCAAGTTAAGCACAGCTCCAGGATAGAGAATAAGGAACCATATCCAGTATCTGCACATTTAGCCTCATACTTGACGCATTTATGTTGTGTTGCATCAACAACTGAATGACCAAGTACAAAATTAATCCCAATTTGCGTCAAAGGAGAGGACCCAATTAGATCCGCACACACATCGGGCCCTCTGTCCCACGAGTAGAGCAAAATATAGCTGGACGTATGGTTTTTCACGCCCTCTACTAAGCTTGATATCAACTTCTTTATCAGTTGAAATCCCTGACCGAAAATAGATGTCAACAAATGTTGGTCCGTAAAACTTGAGTAAAACATGAATCACTAATAAAAGAAATCTCAACTAGTATTGATAAATTAAGAACAATGATTACAAGGTTACTCAAGAACCATTTTGACGGCTAATAACATTCGTTATAGGGATAGTTGTGGAATACTATCCATATAGCTTGACAAATAATCTCTCGTTGATCCAAGCTAGCTACTCTTGGATACAATAAAAGGAGGGGTCTATTAAAATAACATTGTGTTATTTCTTGTGACTAGAATTCCTATTTTATCTCTATTACAACATATTACATATATTGGCTAGGAAAGTGAAAGCTTTTGTATGTCAATCTCCATCTTCATATTAAAACCACATAGGGCATCTTTAAAGGCAAGCCTAGATGCTACAATACCCGAATGATGAATCAGCCTAGTCAACAAGCTAGTAGATCTAAACGCAAGAAAGGCATAATTTGAAACATCACATGCAGAATAGACACCAAGCCCCAAGGCGAAGGCGACAATACGCTTCATAGCAGAACGAAGAGCCGCATCATGAGAACGTTGGGCCACTAAAATACCCTGAGGAGTATGTGCAAATAGAAAAATATAGTTTGGATATACCCGCAAATGCTCGAAGAAGCAGCAACTCACACTGAGGCTCATTAATCTTAGCAACTTCATCCATAAGCTCAGTGGTTTGGGCCACTCTCTTCATCATAAGCTCACTAATATAATTGAAATCCACACTGATAGCCCACCAAGTAATTTAACACCATGTAAGGGCTGAGCAATATTAGGTGGAAAACACTTACACGCCTGCTTCTGGGGTCTTCTTTGGCAAAAAAACCTCAGCTTTATCAACGTTGAGATGCAAGCTATAACGAGATCCATCCTCTATAACTAAAACCTTCACCAAAACCAAAGTATCTCCAACGATTGTGCCATCATCCAAATACCAAGCCTGAAGGGAAAGGTTAAAAGAGTCTCTAATCTTACATACCACGTCATATTATTATTTAGCCCATTAGTGTGTTTATTATTGATATGGGTTTAGCCCACTTAATTAGCTTATTTCTCCAAGCAATGTAAACTATATATCCTTGATTAATATTAATTAATCATTCATGGGGAATTATCAAAATCAATATGGTGATCAGAGCCCTAAATAACCGCCACCAAAAACCTTAAATCGCCAACCTAAATTTTTTCTTTTTTCATTTATGCCTTGCATGCATCCTTGATGCCACTTAATAATTCTTGCATATCTAATTTAATATTGATTTTTTTTGGCTTGTGCATACACTTGCGAATCCATTATTTGACATCCAATTGTTTGCTACCATCGATTGCTTATTTAATCGTTCCCATTTGTGTGCCGCCTTTTATTAAATAGCTACTTATTTAATATTTATTACTTTGTCAGACATCTTACATTAGCTTTGATGATGTATGGTGTCACAAATGCTTCAACTCAGATAACTTTTCTTTGGCCCAACAAATGTATTCATTTAATAGATGTACCATTAAGGCAGAAAGAAGATGTCCAAGGGGATCACCTTGTTGTACACCTTGGTACGACCATAAGGTGTGTTCCACATAATACAATCCAGATGGGTTAGAGTAACATAATTCCACCCAACGTGAAATAGCAGAGGGTGTTACACTCTTCATCATAAGCTCACTAATATAATTGAAATCCACACTGATAGCCCACTAAGTAATTTAACACCATGTAAGGGCTGAGCAATATTAGGTGGAAAACACTTACACGCCTGCTTCTAGGGTCTTCTTTGGCAAAAAAACCTCAGCTTTATCAACGTTGAGATGCAAGCTATAACGAGATCCATCCTCTATAACTAAAACCTTCACCAAAACCAAAGTATCTCCAACGATTGTGCCATCATCCAAATACCAAGCCTGAAGGGAAAGGTTAAAAGAGTCTCTAATCTTACATACCACGTCATATTATTATTTAGACCATTAGTGTGTTTATTATTGATATGGGTTTAGCCCACTTAATTAGCTTATTTCTCCAAGCAATGTAAACTATATATCCTTGATTAATATTAATGAATCATTCATAGGGAATTATCAAAATCAATATGGTGATCAGAGCCCTAAATAACCGCCACCAAAAACCTTAAATCGCCAACCTAATTTTTTTCTTTTTTCATTTATGCCTTGCATGCATCCTTGATGACACTTAATAATTCTTGCATATCTAATTTAATATTGATTTTTTTTGGCTTTTGCATACACTTGCGAATCCATTATTTACCATCCAATTGTTTGCTACCATCGATTGCTTATTTAATCGTTCCCATTTGCGTGCCGCCTTTTATTAAATAGCTACTTATTTAATATTAACTTTTAGTGCCACTTTTTCAATAACCTTATTACTTTGTCAGACATCTTACATTAGCTTTGATGATGTAAGGTGTCACAAATGCTTCAACTCAGATAACTTTTCTTTGGCCCAACAAAAGTATTCATTTAATAGATGTACCATTAAGGCAGAAAGAAGATGTCCAAGGGGATCACCTTGTTGTACACCTTGGTACGACCATAAGGTGTGTTCCACATAATACAATCCAGATGGGTTAGAGTAACATAATTCCACCCAACGTGAAATAGTAGGACAGTGAAGGAGAACTTCCTATAACGTAACCTCTCAGTTCACCAAATTGTAGGCATTTTTGAAATCCACCAACAATATCAAAAGACCCACATCATCTTCTCGGTCCTCAATCAACCGATTCACGACATGAAGTATAGCCTCCCCTCCCCCCTCCCCCTCGATACCCCCAACACCGAACTATATGTCATTTAAATAACCATCCAAAGAATGACCAATCATAGCAACACTAACCTTGGAAACCAAATGCCTCTAAACAGTACCCACAACTATAAGACGGATACCACCACTAGGCTTGACTAATGGCGTGAGAGGAGCACTAGCAATATACTCACCCAACATCTTGGGGCATTTCCAATCAAAAAAGAGATTCGTCACTTGGGTGATAGAAGCTATAAACTCATTAGAAATAACCACAACATGACCACTTAAAGAAGCCATGAGGTGTTCGGCACGCAATCCATCCCATCCACAAGACGTACCACGAGGAAAACTTTTAATTCTGTCTAGAACCACAATTGGAAATGCATGAGTTGATGATGATCAATAGGTATATGTGGCAAGGAGGGAGCGGGTGTGAAAGGATGCTTAGTCTTTAATTCCTCATGAGTAGCATCATTTTAAGGAGCAACAACGAAGAAGAAACGACTTTAACTTCTGCAATATAATGGCCATCACGAATCTTCCACTTACACTGCTTGACATTCGGCTCAACCAAGTTAAGGTTTTCCTCATCAATATTTAACCATGAAGGGGAGGGTTCAACTAAAGCCTCCCTCACAAGGTACCCCCAAACATATCCCAAGATCGAATGACATTAACAATACCCTCTTCCTGTTGTTGACACTTAATAGCAAACTTACACTCAAGATTACTCCTTAGGAAAAAGGTTTTAAGGAGACAAAGAGGCAAGACTAACAAACTAACGTAGCAAGAGATGTCATCAAGCGTGCATATCACCTTATCAAGAGCTCCTTTCAAGACCCGAGAGAACCCCAAACAACATTTGGGAGGGATGGATTTGACATTGTGAAGCCCTTTAGAAAGCAGACTGTCAAGGAGAGGCAAAGTGAAACCATCATGCTACCTATTCCCTAACATGATCAAGTCGTACAAAAGAAAAAGGGACTTGTGTTTTGGTGAGGTCACACATCATAAATCTAACTGTGGAAAACTAGAAGGGGGGTTGAATAGTTTATCGGTTTTTGCTTAATTATCTTTTGAAACTTTCCGTGTAATCAAAGATCTAAACTAAAGACAATATGTAATATGTGAAGATAAAGAAAGAAACGATCAAACCACAACACGAGTGTTTATCGTGGTTCGGCTACAAGGACTCTTTTTCCTTGCCCTACTCCACGCCCTGAGTATCCAACTCGAGAGTTTCTTACACTAGTCAACAAGCTCCTTTCACCGGCGGAGAAAACCTTACACGTCGCTTACACAAGATTTCCGACACAAAGCTAGATGTCGAGTTCTTTTACAAGGGTACAACCACTCCCGTCACACTATGTATTTTAAGGCCTAAAATACTAACCGATCACAACTGAATATACACAATCAAATGAAGTATAAACTACACAAAGTCTATACAATGCTAAGCTAACAAGTCTTGCAACGTTGTGTTGAATACTTGTAACTTTGATATGAACTTGTGAACTTCTTTGCTACAAGAGAGCTTCACACAAATGAAAATGTTAATGGATTAGATGAATGATGTATGTGTAAAATGTAATGACAAGTGATGAGGGATTTCTTGCAAGTGGTTTGGTATTTATACCCAAACAAACCAGCAGCCTGGCGGATACGGCAGAACCAAAGAACGGGTTCCGCCCGTATACCCCCAGGGTTCCGCCAGGTCTGACAGTCAAAGCTTACAAGAAATCTTTCCATATCTAGCAATGTCACATCAAGTTACCTCTAATCAAACACACAATGTAGAATGTTGGAATCCTTCCAAAATGTGTAAGAGGTCTTATGGAAAGTCAAACACACAATCTTTCCATAAATGCATATGATGTGATGTTACACTTTCTTTATTAAGAAATAAGAAAGTGTTATGTCTAGTATGAAATGTAAATGTAGCAAATAAAGTCTAGTTATGCAAGACTTAAACTATAATCATGTTTTAAAGTTTACACTTTGTCTTTAACAAAACTTAGCAAAGATCGTAAAATATAAATAACGTTTTTAGGCGATATTTGTATTAACAATCTCCCCCTTTTTGTTGATGACAAAACATAAACTTTATTTTTAAGTAAATCACTAATTTTAGTGTTAAGTCTTTAAAAGTTTTATATTTAAACTTGTTTTGCTTAATTGATGATAATCATTTTAAGCTTATAAGTTTAGATATATTTTCTCCCCCTTTTTGTCGAAACAAAAAGTAGAGTTGCGAAGCGGAATGAAGCAAGTGCTCCCCATTGGACAATACTCCCCCTAAAAGGAGTGACAAGTTAGGAAACATGGATTTTGAACCTACAACAAAAGTGTTAGTTGGCGATAATGACATACGAGAAATCGTGTTATCACAACATAATATGAGAATATAAGCAATCACAACTCATATATGATGAACCAACAATGCAAATAAGATACAGGCGGAACCAAAGAACGGGTTCCGCCCGTATACCCCCAGGGTTCCGCCAGGTCTGACAGTCAAAGCTTACAAGAAATCTTTCCATATCTAGCAATGTCACATCAAGTTACCTCTAATCAAACACACAATGTAGAATGTTGGAATCCTTCCAAAATGTGTAAGAGGTCTTATGGAAAGTCAAACACACAATCTTTCCATAAATGCATATGATGTGATGTTACACTTTCTTTATTAAGAAATAAGAAAGTGTTATGTCTAGTATGAAATGTAAATGTAGCAAATAAAGTCTAGTTATGCAAGACTTCAACTATAATCATGTTTTACTAAAAACTAAAGTTTACACTTTGTCTTTAACAAAACTTAGCAAAGATCGTAAAATATAAATAATGTTTTTAGGCGATATTTGTATTAACAATCTCCCCCTTTTTGTTGATGACAAAACATAAACTTTATTTTTAAGTAAATCACTAATTTTAGTGTTAAGTCTTTAAAAGTTTTATATTTAAACTTGTTTTGCTTAATTGATGATAATCATTTTAAGCTTATAAGTTTAGATATATTTTCTCCCCCTTTTTGTGGAAACAAAAAGTAGAGTTGCGAAGCGGAATGAAGCAAGTGCTCCCCCTTGGACAATACTCCCCCTAAAAGGAGTGACAAGTTAGGAAACATGGATTTTGAACCTACAACAAAAGTGTTAGTTGGCGATAATGACATACGAGAAATCGTGTTATCACAACATAATATGAGAATATAAGCAATCACAACTCATATATGATGAACCAACAATGCAAATAAGATAGTAGAAAAGATGTCATTCCAAGTAAAATTTGACTTTTCAAAAGTCAAAAAGAAATGAAAAATTCCATCCTACTTCTAGAAATAAAAAAATAAATAAATAAATAAATAAAGAAAATGAAATCCTACTTTTATAAATGGAAGTCTCCCAACATTTTCTTAATGGGGCAAAGGCCTCCAAACATGCTCTAGGATTATTTTGGGTGCAAAAGAGCATCCAAACGCTCAAGAATGTGTTTTAGAGCAAAACGGGTTTCATCATGGACTTGGTGAAGCAACATTTTGATACTTTCACCTATTTTGACCATATGCTCACATTGTGTGCAACCATGGTGATGATTAGGTGGTAATGGGTCATTTGATGATGGTGGTAGTGGTGGGATGTTGTTGGTTTCTTGAGTGGAGGATGGGTTTGGAATGGAGTCAAGCAAGGTGATTTGAATTTCCATTGCTTGATGGAAGTGATTTTCTACCATGCTTTGAATTTCCTCATAAGAGGGAAATAGGGATTCAAAGGATTGGGAGTTTGGTTGAGTTGGGTGATCATGGTGTTCAAAGTTTGGTTCTCCATAGAGAGGAACATGAATCTCATTGAAGAGTGGGTGAAACAACAATAGTTTGGGTTGGTTGAAGGCTTGAAGTTGTGGTGGATTTTGATCAAAAGGCTCATTGGGCTCAAACAATGGCCTTGGTTTTTCATTTGAATCAAACAAGTGCAAAGGAGGTGGATTGGTTGATCTTGGTGGAAGATCATCAAGATCTTCTACAAAAGGATGTGGTGATGTTGGTGGAGACCCAAATAGCTCCATTGGTTCAAGTTTAGGTAAAGTTGGCGGTGATGGAGACTTGGATGGTTGGGTTGGTGCGGGTGGTGGACTTGGATCAATGGGTGTCTCGGTTGGTGGTGGAGTGTTGACCTCATTGGTTTTTTAGGTGATGGAGTGGGAGTTGCAAGGTTTAGAAAGTATTCACTTTTGATGGGTGAGGAGAATTCTTCCGAAGATGAGGAGCTTAGGTTGATTGTGTTGTAGGAACAAAATGGTTTTACACTTATGCGTGTGGTTCTCCTAATGGGTCGAGATGGTTGAGAGGTGGTCGTTGACTTTGTCATTGTCAAAGTTGTGATTTAGAATCTTAAGATCAGAGATTTTGATGGTGATGGTGTGATTTGAAGTGTTACAAGATGGTCAAATTTATAGAGTGGAAGAGATGTTGGAAGGGGTGTTTGGATTTGATGTTCTACCATAAAAATTTTGAGGTTTCTAATGATTTGGGTGAGTTATGCATGTTGTCAAATCAATGGAAGTCAATCCAATGAAAAGGGTGGAGTAGGAAGACCAAGATTAGCACTAAATGCTTAGTGGTCATGTCAAATTGGTTGGAAGTATATGTTCCACAGATTGTAAGGAACCTTTGGGAGGGTTCCTTCCTTTATGGATGAGAGTTCCTTGAGTTGGTTATGGCTAATTTTGATTTTTGGTGGGAAATGGTTTCTTATATGTTTTAGAGGCTGAGAGTGACCCTACTATGCTTAACAACTAATAGGAAATGAGTTTCTATCTAAAAAGGATGGTTTGGTGTTGTGTAGAAGTTAAAATTTTGAAAAAAAATAAAACAAAATCTGCAGGCACCTGGCGAAACCCTGCGACATCAAGGGCGGAACCCTTTTGAGGGTTCCGTCTGATCCGTTGGGCCAAAACTGGGGTACCTAGAATTTTGCACTGGCGGAACCGTGTATAAGGTTCCGCCTGATCTGCCAGACCCCAAAAAGTAGACAGTCCACTATTTCGACTGTCGAGACGAATTTCAAATATTCTGAAAACTCCTAAAAACAAAAATTTATCCCATATCTGATTAGAAAATGCAAAAATTAGACATGGAAACACTCTTACCATAGGACTTTGACCGGGGCTAGCGAATTTCACTAAACTTAGTGAAATTTTGCATAAACTTGAAAATTTGACGACATGCCAAATGTTGTCATCCTGCATCATTGTTAGTTCATACATGTTTCAAACATAACCAAATATCTCTACACATACATAAATCCATAGAACATATTGTTTAACAACCAAATAGTTCAAATGACACCTTGTGCCAAACACTCCTTCCCACACGCTCTCATTGACNCTAAACTTAGTGAAATTTTGCATAAACTTGAAAATTTGACGACATGCCAAATGTTGTCGTCCTGCATCATTGTTAGTTCATACATGTTTCAAACATAACCAAATATCTCTACACATACATAAATCCATAGAACATATTGTTTAACAACCAAATAGTTCAAATGACACCTTGTGCCAAACACTCCTTCCCACACGCTCTCATTGACGATCGACCTTCTTCTTGAGCTTTCCAAGGAACCTCCCGAGACATTGAAGATCCCCTTAGTTTGCTTGAACTCCGCCGACTCATTTTGAATATTCGGAAGTTGGGAAAGGTATTCTAGAGGTGGGAGCCTAGAGTTGGGTAAACTCTCATCTTCACTCATTGAAGATGATGATGAGGAAGTAGGAGGATGAGGGCGTTTCCCTTGGGTTTTGTAGATTCTCTTATCACTAAGTAGGATAAATGTGTGTGAGATGAGAGAGTAGTCTAGGGGAAGACCTCTAGGGGTTGGCGGAATGGGAGCAATGTACATAAAGAGACGGGTCAAGAGCATTCCATATGGCATAGCCGTTGTGCCTTGCACGTGAATGTCGGCCATTCTTTTGTCCATGTAGTAGGCTAGGTTGAAGGGTTGCCTAACGGACAAAGAGTAGAGCATGTAGCAAAGGCAAACATTGATATGATCTCAGTTTCCTACGGTGCTAATGACATTGGCTAAAAGGAGTTCTTCCCATTTCTTGAATTGGGGCTTGAGTTCATTGAGTTCCATACCATATGGGTCCTTGTTGACCTCATTTCTGGTACGTGTTTTCCTAGTGTTGGAGGTCCTAATGAAAAGGTGGTCACGAAGTACATCCTTGGATACAAGAGGAGTATCATAGGGATGAATGCAGTCAATGAGTGTGTCAAGAGTTGAGAGGGAATGTTTGTCGGTGTAGATGCAAGTACCATGGTTTGGAACACCTAGGAACTATACTTAGTGAAATTTTGCATAAACTTGAAAATTTGACGACATGCCAAATGTTGTCATCCTGCATCATTGTTAGTTCATACATGTTTCAAACATAACCAAATATCTCTACACATACATAAATCCATAGAACATATTGTTTAACAACCAAATAGTTCAAATGACACCTTGTGCCAAACACTCCTTCCCACACGCTCTCATTGACGATCGACCTTCTTCTTGAGCTTTCCAAGGAACCTCCCGAGACATTGAAGATCCCCTTAGTTTGCTTGAACTCCGCCGACTCATTTGGAATATTCGGAAGTTGGGAAAGGTATTCTAGAGGTGGGAGCCTAGAGTTGGGTAAACTCTCATCTTCACTCATTGAAGATGATGATGAGGAAGTAGGAGGATGAGGGCGTTTCCCTTGGGTTTTGTAGACTCTCTTATCACTAAGTAGGATAAATGTGTGTGAGATGAGAGAGTAGTCTAGGGGAAGACCTCTAGGGGTTGGCGGAATGGGAGCAATGTACATAAAGAGACGGGTCAAGAGCATTCCATATGGCATAGCCGTTGTGCCTTGCACGTGAATGTCGGCCATTCTTTTGTCCATGTAGTAGGTTAGGTTGAAGGGTTGCCTAACGGACAAAGAGTAGAGCATGTAGCAAAGGCGAACATTGATATGATCTCGGTTTCCTACGGTGCTAATGACATTGGCTAAAAGGAGTTCTTCCCATTTCTTGAATTGGGGCTTGAGTTCATTGAGTTCCATACCATATGGGTCCTTGTTGACCTCATTTCTGGTACGTGTTTTCCTAGTGTTGGAGGTCCTAATGAAAAGGTGGTCACGAAGTACATCCTTGGATACAAGAGGAGTATCATAGGGATGAATGCGGTCAATGAGTGTGTCAAGAGTTGAGAGGGAATGTTTGTCGGTGTAGATGCAAGTACCATGGTTTGGAACACCTAGGATTTGAGCAAATTCATTGAGAGTGAAGGAGTATTGTTGACCACTAGCCATGAATTTTATAGACATGAGACCATACTCATCGGTGGAGAGAGTGACGGATGCATAGAATTCTAAAATGAACCTAGGACAAATAGGCTCATCGATTTCTAAGAGACAATCAAAGTTGATGGTAGCAAGTTCCGTGGGGAGGTTTGTACCGGCTAGGAAGGATGGGTCAATGGTTCTACCCTCGTGGACATAACGCTTTTCTAAGGCTTTGAAAATGTTTATTTGGGCTTCGGTAAGACCTTTGGTTTTGTGGTGTTTGGGTAGGTACTCAATGGTGTCCTTGTGGTCGTAATGAGTCACGGGAGGCATGATGATTCCTAGAAAAATAAAATTTCACATTTTAGTCTTAAGTTAGCGACTATTGCAATGTGGATGTTCTTGTGTGTGCCTATATGAAAAAATGTGGAGGTGCGGTTATCTTGACTCATTTTGATGCTTAAAACGTTTTGTAATGCAAGTTTTGTTATAAAACAAAAGATAACCCAAACGCTCCTAATTCAATGTAGCTTCGTTTGAATGTACCCGAAAATACATATTAGTTATGTATTCCCTTTAGCATTCAAGAGACATTATGCAAGTGATGTTTTAAACATAACGTATATTCACAATGTGAGACGAAAAAATATTTGTCCTATTTGTGAGAAATTTTTGCAAAAATTTGACATGGGGTGTTTTAGCAAACATGTTAATAACTAATAAGAATGCAATTCCTACCTATGGGAAACATGATTAGTTTTGTTTAACACCTAATTTTCTGCATGAATTACTCAAGTTAATGCATAACCCCAAGTTTTTGTTTTTGTGCAAAAATAGAATTCCTAGACTCAGATCAGGAGTGTAATCATGTTTAGAATACTTACAATGATGATTGGTGAGCAATGTGTATGAAGGAAGGACCAAAATTTCGTAGGTGTGGATGAGTGGTGAAGTGAATAGTAGCAGTTTAGAAGTGGTGGTATGAGATAATGGGTGTTTGGTTTAATATAAACTAATATAAAGTTTCTGCAGATCGGCGGATACGGCGGAACCAAAAATGGGGTTCCGTCCGTTGTGGCTGAGGGTTCCGCCGAGTCTGCTGAGAAAAAAAAATTATTGATTTGTTTTGATTTTTTTCTAATGTAAAGAACTACAATGTAGGTTCCATGAGTCCTAAGCCTAGCCTAAGAAGGTTAAATGGTTCTCGTTTAAGAGATTTTGTGAGAATGTCGGCAATGTTGTCTTCGAAAGAAACTTTCTCGATTGAGATATTTCCTTTTTGGATATTGTCACGAAGAAAGTGATGATGGATTTCGATATGTTTAGTACGGGCATGTTGGACTGGATTCTTACTAAGATCTATGGCTCCTTTGTTGTCACAAAGAATGGAGATGTCGTTAAGTTGAATTCCGTAGTCGACAAGAGCTTGTTTCATCCAAAGAGCTTGCTGACATGCTTTTCCGGCCGATATGTATTTGGCTTCCGTTGTTGAGATAGCGAGAGCCGTTTGCTTTTTAGAGAACCATGAGGTGAAACAATGTCCAACGAAAGTACAAGTACCACTTGTGCCTTTTCTATCAACATAATCACCGGCATGATCCGAGTCGGCATACACTATGGTGTCAACTCCCGTTCCTTTGGGATACCATAAACCTAAATGTGTAGTGCCCTTAATGTATCTAAAAATCCTTTTAACGGCTTCAAGATGAATTGTTTTAGGATCTTCTTGAAAACGAGCATATAGACAAACACTAAACAAAATGTCGGGTCTACTAGCCGTTAGGTAAAGTAGACTTCCAATCATACCTCTATATTTAGTGCTATCTACGGATTCACTTTCCTCATCCTTGGTGAGTTTGGTTTCCGTGGACATAGGTGTTTTGATTGGTTTTGAATCTTCTAGACCAAATTTCTTAAGCATATCCTTAACATATTTTGATTGGTTAAAGAAGATACCATCTTCTAGTTGTTTGATTTGGAGTCCTAGGAAAAAGTTGAGTTCTCCCATCATACTCATTTCAAACTCGTCATGCATGATTTTTGAGAAATCAACACATAATTCTTGACAAGTTGATTCGAATATAATGTCATCAACATAGATTTGGACTATAATAATATGTGAACCTTTCTTCTTAGTGAAGAGAGTATTATCAACTAAGCCCATGGTATACTTATGGTCAACTAGGAAGGTTTTAAGTTGATCATACCACGCTTTTGGAGCTTGCTTAAGACCGTATAAAGCCTTTTTAAGTTTGTAAACATGATTAGGTTTTTTAAAATCGGTGAAGCCCGGTGGTTGAGCAACATATACTTCTTCATTTATAAACCCGTTTAGGAATGCACTTTTGACGTCCATTTGAAAGAGTTTAAAATTGTGTGCACATGCATATGCAAGTAAAATTCTAATTGACTCGAGCCTAGCAACCGGAGCAAAAGTTTCATCGTAGTCGATGCCTTCTTGTTGATTATAACCTTGTGCTACTAGCCTTGCTTTGTTTCTAGACACTATACCATTTTCATCAATTTTATTACGAAAGACCCATTTTGTTCCAATTATTGTTTGACTCTTTGGTTGAGTGATAAGGCGAAAAGTGTACCGCTTTTCGGGGGTCATTTAAGCCCTAAATCGTATTTATTTGATTAAATATCGCCCTAAATCGTTCCTTTTGGCATTTTAGGTACTTTGTAGAGAAATTCTGGAAAAGGAAGCATTTTGGACGTTTTTGGAGCATAAAAGTGAAGAATTCGACAAAGTGCCAAATTCTGCTGGAACAGTACATTGGACGGCGTCAAGCTTGGACGTGACGCCGTCAGACCTTGATAAGTGATGCGGTGTCGCGTGTCGTTGCGGTTTAGCAGTATTAATGCCTACTCAAGTTTTAAATTTATATTTAGCCGACTTATCAATAACACACACACTTAACGAGCAGTGTACCCGGTCAGTATGAATATAATGGTAAGTAGAGTGTCGATCACTAAGAGTGGAATATATTATCTAGTTATTCTAATCAGTATTTTAATATCTAAGTTAGTTTTACAACCTAAATTAACTGTACAACCTAATCTAACATAAAGGGGGGGGGGTTTCAACCTGAGAGACTGGCACGGTTTTGGTTGTAACTAAATCTAAAATAAAGTAATCTACACGATTCAGCAAATAGTAAGCATGTACACAGATAGATACTTGAGACAATAAGAAGACCTGTCCTTATGATTAAGTAGCTTGTCNTTATTCTAATCAGTATTTTAATATCTAAGTTAGTTTTACAACCTAAATTAACTGTACAACCTAATCTAACATAAAGGGGGGGGGGTTTCAACCTGAGAGACTGGCACGGTTTTGGTTGTAACTAAATCTAAAATAAAGTAATCTACACGATTCAGCAAATAGTAAGCATGTACACAGATAGATACTTGAGACAATAAGAAGACCTGTCCTTATGATTAAGTAGCTTGTCACTTGTTTTATTGCTAGTTTTATATGAAGTGTATATAATTAACCTATTCTCGTTGGCTCTAATCTTATCGGCGAGTAAACCCTTAATGATTACTTATGTCTATCCTACTTTTCTAAAGACATTAGATAAAGTAGGCGAGGAAGAGGCATGGCGACGCGATACTAAGCTCAGCTAGACACAGAGGTTATCAATGCACTAATAAAAGTCACCAAAGACATCAACATATAAACTTTAATTAATGGGAAAGCAATTTTAAGGGGAGTGCATGATCTTCCGTAGTCACATGACACAAGCCCATCAATCCTGATGAATTAAAGCTTACTAATACAATAGAACAAAACTACTTAATGAATTAAATACATGCAGGACCTTCTTACAGCTCTTGTATCTCCTTTTCTGGTGTGTCTTATGCTTCTGATTGGCTGGAATCGACTTAGAGTTTTGGTCTTGATCTCCTTAATTCGTATGCAGCCTTGGGGTATTTATAGTTTCTATCTGAGGGATCGATGCGATGCATAGAATTAATAGATGCGGCGCATCGACTTAACTTCGCGTGGGGTCCAAGATTAATATATTCTGAAATATTCGTACACCGCCTTCAGATGCGGCGTAACTTGATCTTTGTATGTGGCGCATGTTCTTTAACAGTCTTGGATTGTATCTGGTGAAATCTTGATAGTGATACGCCGTATGTTGGAAGTGTAATGCGGCGTACCTGGAGTAGAACGAGCTTGATCTTCTTCTTTGACCAAAGTTTCATATGCGACGCATGTCAGAATGGCATGCGGCGCATTCTTCAAAGTCAGGCAATGGTCTTCGAATTCATCTAAGTATGATATTGCGTCGTATCTGTTGAGTGAGATACGACACATCTTCTGGATTTCAGTAGACTTTTGACATCTCGCTTGTTTTGCTCCATAATTAGTCCAAAATCGCCAAGTTTCACATATTTCCTATTTTTACCTGAGAATCACTAAAGTAAATGTAAATGCACCAATTCTCATACATAATATAATAAAATAGGTAAATTAAATAGGATAAATGATGATATAAAAATGTACTTATTTGAGTTCATCAAATATCCCCCCACTTGAACTTTACTTGTCCCCAAGTAAACCTTAGAATTAATCATATGAAAATATGTCCCGAAGGATTTTTATCATTAAGAACGTATTCGTTTTATGTCATAATCACACAACTAAACACTTAACGAAGTACAAACCAAAATAATATTTCAATGTAAAACAATTCTAAATCGTTTAGTTGCTCAGTCGTGACGAATATTCTATCATAGGCTTGACAAGTATACATATCTCCCCCACTAAAGCTAAGGAGTAACAAGTCTAAAGCGGTAAAAAGGGTTATGAGGTTTAAAGGTTGATCATTCTTTTTAATTTCTATCGATCTCATATTCCAGAAAAAGCGACAAAATCACGAATACATGATCGAATCTACGACCACGATACTCGCAATTGCTCAATTCCTTAACTCGAATAGGCTAAAGATAGGACCAAGTAATGTTTACCAAGAATAATATATCAAAAAGGGCGACAAAATCATAAATACATAGCCGAATCCACGACTACGATACTTAAGATTGCTCAAATCCCTAATCTCAATAAATCAAAGGTTTGGATGAAGAATGATATAGGGTATGGATAATATTCGGGATATAAATTGGTGTAAAAATAAAAATAAACAAAACAAATAGAATTAAAATCCTAAGTGTGGTTAATTACTTTCCCAACCATCCCATGAATAAGACTCGTATTATTGAATAACTCACGCTTTAACACTTGAAACACACGCTTTAGGTAGACACGAATTAATTCAATAAAATCTTAAAACAAAGAATAACCTTAGTTGGCGTTCCCATAACGGCCAACTCCCATTCAATCCATAAATATAATATACAACAACAAATAGTGGTGATATCTCCTACTTAATACAAAACTATACATAAGTTGGTTAAAACATGCTTCCAACTTTTCCTTTTTCTTTTTCTTTTCTCTTTTTCCCCCCTTTTTTTTCCAACATTAACATATATGTGTAAAATTTCACAACTCTTTCTATCACGATTTTTCCGGACAATTTTTTCATACTTTTCATACTTTCAGAAATAACTGTAATAGCGAAAGTAGTAAACACACGAAAAATAAACTAAAAATATACAATATGTACTTTTCATACCAATTGCATTGTGCAATTTCCCGACCTAACCAAAGATAATGAATTACACACGCGAACACAGGTAATGTAAGGAAACACACTTTGCCTAAAGCAATTAACCACGGATTTTAATCTACAGGGTAGGCTAAGGTGTAAGGGTGTAACGAAACATTTATAAAAGGTGTAAGAAACGAAAGGAATGGCTCTGAGGGTTTTTCTAGGGGTATCTTACTCTAAAAGTGAGAGTAAACAAGGGGTTTATACGGGGGTTAACTAACCAGTGTAGTTAGTTAATAGCACATAACATTAAAGGCTTTTTGGGTGTAATCCTAGAAATTTACCAAGTTAGACAAGTAACTCAAATTATGTCGATAATACTCATTATGGTGGTCTTGAATAGTATACAAGCCAAGTTCTAAAGTTTACAAGTCACCGGCACACTAAAGTTTTAATATTTTTGAAAGAATAGAGTTATGTGTGCGGTTATGTAATTTAGACTTTAAACAAAACATGCTAAAAAAATTTTAAATTTTGATATATTAAGCGCATTTTAAGCATATTTTAAAAAAGTTAAGGACAAGTAAGTGTTCTAATTCTCCATCCCCCCACTTAAGTTGAACAACGTCCTCATTGTTCGTGTCTAAGGTTGAAAATTTGGGAAATAAAAGAATTAGTACAGAAAAACTTCCCTGAGATTTGCTCGGTATGATCCTCCATTGTGCTTTTGTGAGCAAAAATCAACTTTATTGTGGATTTAGGCTTTTAAGCTTTGAACATGATGTATCTGATGAGACGAAAAGTGTACCCGTTTTAAGGGGTCATTTAAGCCCTAATTCGAGTAAATATGATCAAATATTGCCCTAAATCGTTCCT
>LBNU01033199.1:115586-139055 GCA_014162995.1 Artemisia annua
TGATCGATAATTGTATAGATGAGCAGGTGGAAGCTGGTTGGTTGAGAGATGAATCTTTAGCACCTATTTCAGAGAAAGAGAAAACTATAGATGTTAACGCAGTCTCCTTCTATCCTAGGCAAGAAACCGAACAACTTGAGCTTCGTAAACCGGAGAACAAACTCAAACCTTCCATCATCGAACCACCCGTGTTAGAACTCAAAGAACTCCCGAGCAACCTAGAATACGCTTTCCTCCAAGGAGAGGATCAACTTCCGGTTATCATAAACTCTTCCCTAAAAAGAGAACAAAAGGATAAACTCCTAGAAGTTTTAAAAAAATACAAGGGGGTTATAGCATGGAGTGTAGCCGACATCAAAGGGATCGACTCGACCTTTTGCACGCATAAAATCCTCATGGAGGAAGACTATAAACCTACCGTGCAGCCTCAAAGGCGAGTAAACCCCAATATCAAGGAAGTTGTAAAAAAGGAAGTCATCAAGCTCCTCGACGCAGGGCTGATCTACCCAATATCTGACAGTCCATGGGTAAGTCCTGTGCAGGTTGTGCCAAAAAAGGGAGGAATAACGGTGGTGAAGAATGATAAGGATGAGCTAGTACCCCAGAGAACAGTAACCGGATGGCGTGTGTGCATCGATTATAGGAAATTGAATGATGCTACCCAAAAGGATCACTTTCCTCTCCCATTCATCGATCAAATGTTGGAAAGGTTAGCAGGACATGAATACTACTGCTTCCTAGATGGGTTCTCAGGGTATTTCCAAATCCCTATCGCCCCTGAGGACCAAGAGAAGACAACGTTTACATGCCCTTATGGCACCTTCGCCTACAAACGAATGCCCTTTGGACTGTGTAACGCCCCCGCCACTTTCCAGCGTTGCATGACAGCAATCTTTCATGAATTAATGGAAGACAGCATGGAGGTCTTCATGGATGATTTCTCAGTCTTTGGGGACTCTTTTGATCGTTGTCTGGCTAACCTCGAGAAGATGCTCAAACGTTGTGAAGAGAATAACTTGGTACTAAACTGGGAGAAATGCCATTTTATGGTAAAAGAAGGGATCGTGCTTGGGCACAAAATTTCAGGAAACGAAATTGAGGTAGACCGGGCAAAAATCGAAGCTATATCCAAACTTCCCTACCCAACCACCGTCAAGGCAATCCGTAGCTTCTTAGGTCATGCGGCCTTCTATAGGAGATTCATCAAGGATTTCTCAAAGATAGCTAGACCAATGACTCAGTTGCTTGTGAAGGATGCCCCATTCGACTTCTCGATCTCACGCAAGCTCCAATCATGGTTACCCCTGATTGGAAGCTGCCCTTCGAAATAATGTGCGACGCTAGCGATTATGCTGTTGGAGCAGTGCTAGGTCAAAGGCTTAACAAGCACTTCCAGCCAATATATTATGCTAGTAAGACAATGAATCCCGCTCAAGAAAACTATACCACCACTGAGAAGGAATTATTGGTCGTGGTGTTCGCTTTTGAAAAGTTTCGCCAATATCTTGTTCTCTCTAAAACGGTTGTCTTTACGGATCATTTCGCTCTTCGATACCTTTTCACCAAACAAGATGCTAAACCACGATTAATTCGCTGGATCTTACTGTTGCAAGAGTTGGATGTGGAGATTCGTGATAAGAAAGGAGCGGAAAATCTTGCGGCCGATCATCTTTCTCGACTCGAAAACCCCAGTCTTGCTGAGGCCGTCAAAAGCGAAATTCGAGAAACATTTCCTGAAGAGCAGCTCATGCTAGTAAATGATTCTGAACTATGGTATGCGGATTATGCTAACTACCTGGCAATCAGAGTCATCCCTGAACATATGAGCAAGCATGAAAGGAAGAGGTTCTTGAATCAATTACAGTATTACTTTTGGGACGAGCCCTTCTTATTCCGAAGATGCCCTGATCAAATAATCAGGCGCTGTGTTTCTGAGAATGAGGCTACCAAAATAATGAAGGAATGTCATGCGGGTCCGTCTGGAGGACATCACGGAATAAGCACTACTGCGCGAAAGGTCTTCGACGCAGGATTCTATTGGCCTACAGTATTTCGTGATGTGAGGGCTATGATAGAAGCGTGTGACGCATGTCAAAGAGCAGGGAACATCTCTCGGAGAGACGAGACCCCTCAGAATTATATACAAGTGTGCGAGGTTTTTGACGTTTGGGGTATCGATTTCATGGGACCCTTTCCATCTTCAGGAGGGAATGAATATATCTTAGTGGCCATTGATTATGTCTCAAAATGGGTAGAAGCACAAGCCCTTAAGACTAGCGATGCTAGGGTAGTTATTCATTTCTTAAAAAAATTGTTCGCTAGGTTCGGAATTCCGAAGGCTCTTATTAGTGACAGAGGAACCCACTTTTGTAACTCGCAAANCTTGATGCATAGGGTCTCAATGATTTCTCAAACCAAACCCATTATCCATAAAACCTCTTTCCAACATTCCAACTTCAAAACGCCAACACTCCACTTCTTCGATGAAAGCAATTTTGAATATGAAGACGAAGATGATGTTGAAATAAAAAAGATGGGAACCGGAATGGATGAAGAACCGTTGGAGCATACTAATTATGAAAAGGACAAAAGCTCAAATCTTTGTTATAAAACTCTTCCAACTTCAAATCCACCCATCAACGAATATTACCCGGGGTAGTTTTAGGATGAAGGAAGCCATTCACTCACCCCCTTCACCCCACGTGGCATATTTCCACCCTAAGGGTGTGTATCGCTACTTCCACCCGCACTTAATCCTAAGTGTAGGGAAATCCTCCCCTATTTCCGTTAAATAAGGGTAGAGTCAGGCTCGTGACTCGAACAAAAACAAGAGCTTATTGGGAGGCAACCCAAGTTTTATTTGTTTGATTGTTTGTTTATTTGCTTTTATGTGATTCCGTATGTGTGTCTTTTTCTTATTGTTTATTGTTCATGTATCAAATATAAAATTGTAAAAATGCTTTATTTTGTTTTTAACTTCGTCTTAACTACATATAAAGGTATTTTGCAAAAGATAAGTGTAAGGAAAATCTAAATTTGTTTTTAAGAACAAGATTGAACATGAACGATAATAATAAGATATAAGCATGCATATTAGTATTTGTTCGAGTCAAATGCTTGTATCGAGTCAAAATGAATGTTTTACAGAATTTCTTGGAATTAAAGCTTCCAGTAATCTGTAAACATTCATTTTGCAAGCATTATATCTTTAATTGTTTTATTTCTAAATCTGGAATTACATCTAGTTGTGAGTTGTCTTTGTTCGGTTTGATGCTTTGGTTTTCGTGTTTGTTTTCTCAGGTTTAACAGGTTATTTTGGACAAGAAGATGATTTATATTTCGGAAGGGAAGCTTTGAGCGTTCATTTTCTTGGAAGAAGATCTAACCATGTTACCTCACTATCCACACCAAACGAATCAGGGGAGTATTTTGTTTCATTCTTTCATTTTATTTTCTTTTACATCTTTTATGTGAACATTGGGGACAACGTTCGGTTTAAGTGTAGGGGGGAGGGTAAATGAAGACGCCTTAGAGAATGCAATTGCGCTTGATTTTTGTTTGTTTGATAGTAAATTTGTAATAAAACCAAGAGAAATATTTGTTAGGGCAATTTTAGCGCCAATTTAAAATTTTTTACAACATTTAGAAGTGAAACCTTGGTCTTAATAAGCGTCTCATGGATAGGAAATTATATGACTAGCACAAAACCGTACCACTAAATAATTTTCCACCCCAAATATGTGAGGTTCACCCCTAGAATTGGTAGGAAAAGCATCCATCTTTGATGCTATGATGTGAGTACCGGTAGCACTTAGATTCTAGAACTTGCGTTAGGACCATCTCAAATCCAAAAGTGAGACTACATTAGTGTAGTTAGATCTACTACATGATAAGAGGCATTAGGATTAACCCTTATTTTACACCCGTGTTTTTATTATAATTACGTTGGCTACATTGGTCAAGTAATTCTCCCACACCCTTTGCGATGTACCCATTTTTGGTGCACGATACCCCTAGTACACCCCTCCGAGCCTATCTTTTCGTTTCGACCTTTGAGCATCTTACTCAAAGTGAGAATTTGTTACACCCCACTTAAATGTACACCCAAATCGCCTTAGCCTACCTTGTATGCACTCACCTTTAGTGCATTATTGTGACAACATTTGTTAAACCCCTTGTTAATTATCTAATCGATTACATGGTTGCTAAGTCGAGTCATATCCTTGTACATATTGTTTTGGGACGATTGGGACTCATGGGTAAAGTACTAGTGTAATGGAGTAATGGGGAAGAACAACATTATTACCCCCATATGTGCTAAATATTTTAAAAGTACTCCAAGTTTTTCAATTATCTTAATTCGAGTCATTAGAATAGTAATTGTAAAGTTATGTAAAAGTTCAAGTGTAAGGGGAGAACCGAGGCCCCTATGATGTATTATGTTTTTAGCTTAAGATTGAGTCGAGTCTTGGCTTAGCAACATTGTATAGTGCACATATTTTATCATGATAGTTAACTTGCCACCATTTAAATACCCTTTATTCCAACCAAACCGTGTTTATCATATCCCTACACCTTACGTTACAACCCTTTTGAAAGCCCTCTTTGATAGTTTATCTTAGGTGCTTACGCCTAGTGGAGGAGTAATTGATCCTCTCCCAAGCCTATGGTAATCTATTTGCTATGACAGGTAGTGAGAGATATTTTCCGTTTTCATTTATGAGATATAATTCTATGACACCTGAGAGATGAGAGTATCCAAACACTATTTGTGAGGTGCTAGTGTATGATTTCTGTGCTTATTATGATTAGGGTCGAATGACTACTTGTTGTAATTACTTTTATATTCATGTTAAATGACCCCTAACTCATATTTTGATTGGAATAAAGCTTATTTGCTTGAGGACAAGCAAACCTCAAGTGTAAGGGTATTTGATGAGACGAAAAGTGTACCCGTTTTAAGGGGTCATTTAAGCCCTAATTCAAGTAAATATGATCAAATATTCCCCTAAATCGTTCCTCTTGTCATTTTAGGTACTTTTGAGAAGAATTCTGGAAAACATGCATATTTGGACGTTTTTGGAGCATAAAATTGAAAAAACGACAAAGTCTCAAAAGAAGCTGAATTTCTACCTGACGGCGTCAGAGTCACAAGGTGACGCCGTCAGCCAACGTTGACAAAGGAGTGAAATTACTTTATACTTGACGGGCCAGAAAGATTTTGAAACATTTACACCTGACGTCGTCATGTGTTACAAGATGAAGGCCGTCAGGTTATAAGCTAAAGAGTGACGGCCCAGAAGGATTTAGAGGGTGACGGCGTCAGAAGTAGATCTAGGGCAGCCACCCCATGAATTGTTAAGGAATACACCCGTCATCCACACAAGTAATACACACACCAATTAACCGGTAAAAGATAGTTAGGGAGTAAGGAATTCTAAGTAAACACATTTGTCTCTATATAAGTTTTCACAACCTTTTATTTTCTTGTTATTTTATTTTATTGCAATAGTAGTTTTTGGGTTAGTTGACTAGCAACTAATTCCGCCCACTCCTCCAAAACCCGAGATTTTACTTGCTTTCCATAAAATATAAAAATACAAAAAAAAATCTTCCTTCACCTTTATACCTCTTAGAGTAGTTTTTCTATCCTAACGAACACTATTCCCTGTGAGAGAACGATCAATCCCCCGTACTTACCAATACACTATACTACACTGACCAGGTACACTGCCTGGTGGGATTGCAAGCTTTTCAAGATCCCTTGAGAGGTAAAATTTGTTGCGTGGTCGCAATCCTACGCACATCAAGTTTTTGGCGCCGTTGCCGAGGAATAGTTATTGTTTAGATAGAATTTTTTTTATTTTATTAGGTCTACTCATTAGATTCCTTTCTAGTGAGATTTTTTTTAGGATTCCTCTAGTCTATCTTCTTCCCAATTCCTCTGCTTTCATCTCCCTTGGCCAACATGGTAAACGGAGATTTTTCCAACCTTAGAGTCACTAGGAGTCGTAGTTCATTAGGAAACCTGATCCAACCTTATGCAGAACCTGAAAGGGAAATGCACAGGTTGAGACAATGCCTTTCAATGTCTGAACCAATTGGTATCGCCCTCAATTTTGATGACGCCCTTTCTGAGGAAGAATCCAATCCCTACACCACACCCTCTAGCCCTCAATCTCGTGCAAATGAGGAACTTCTGGGAAATCCCCTTCCCAGGTCCCTCAAAGATTATTCATCCCCTACCCCTCGCGGTTTTTTCAATGCTATTGTTTTTCCCAATGAACACACAGATGAGGTCTTGCGTGCAACCGATGTTTGGCTTGTCCAAAATGTATACAAGTTTCACGGATTGAAAACCGAATATCCGATCCAGCACATCAAGGACTTCCTAAAAATAGTGGATACCCTCCANACGCACATCAAGTTTTTGGTGCCGTTGCCGAGGAATAGTTATTGTTTAGGTAGAATTTTTTTTTATTTTATTAGGTCTACTCATTAGATTCCTTTCTAGTGAGATTTTTATTTTTTTTTCTAGGATTCCTCTAGTCTATCTTCTTCCCAATTCCTCTGCTTTCATCTCCCTTGGCCAACATGGTAAACGGAGATTTTTCCAACCTTAGAGTCACTAGGAGTCGTAGTTCATTAGGAAACCTGATCCAACCTTATGCAGAACCTGAAAGGGAAATGCACAGGTTGAGACAATGCCTTTCAATGTCTGAACCAATTGGTATCGCCCTCAATTTTTATGACGCCCTTTCTGAGGAAGAATCCAATCCCTACACCACACCCTCTAGCCCTCAATCTCGTGCAAATGAAGAACTTCTGGGAAATCCCCTTCCCAGGTCCCTCAAAGATTATTCATCCCCTACCCCTCGCGGTTTTTTCAATGCTATTGTTTTTCCCAATGAACACACAGATAAGGTCTTGCGTGCAACTGATGTTTGGCTTGTCCAAAATGAATGCAAGTTTCACGCATTGAAAACCGAATATCCGATCCAGCACATCAAGGACTTCCTAAAAATAGTGGATAACCTCCATACGGATGGGGCCACTAGNCCCCTCGCGGTTTTTTCAATGCTATTGTTTTTCCCAATGAACACACAGATAAGGTCTTGCGTGCAACTGATGTTTGGCTTGTCCAAAATGAATGCAAGTTTCACGCATTGAAAACCGAATATCCGATCCAGCACATCAAGGACTTCCTAAAAATAGTGGATAACCTCCATACGGATGGGGCCACTAGAGATACCTTCCGGCTACGATTCTTTCCTTTCACCCTCTATGAGAAAGCCAAAGATTGGCATAACAAACTTCCCTCCGAATCCATCTTCACGTGGGAACAGCTTATCTCAAAATTCTATGAGAAATTATTTCCGTAGGAAGAACTTCAGCATTGAGAGATGGAATCCTCCGCTTCCACGTGGGACCAGCAGAGCCTATCCACGAATCTTGGATTAGATTCAAGGATCTAATTAGACAAGTCCCCCATCATGGCATTGAACTCTGGTTCCTTGTTCAAATCTTTTACGATAGCATCTCTAAAGACGACCAAAGATGGATCAATAACTCGTCAAAAGGAAGGATAGCCAACTTAAGTGCCGAGGAGGCATGGGACAGAATTGAGGAATATGCAATTGATCAAGACGATACCTGGGATGAACCCGATTCGATCATGAGCATTTCCAAGACAATGGAAAATCCTCCCTTTGTTAGCCGGTTGAGTAGGTTGAATGAACAAATATCTTATCTAGACAAGTCACAACCAAACAAACGACTATCAAACCCATACTTGATCTGTGATCAATGTGGCGGCCCGTATGAAGTGGAAGAATGCGAGGAGAATACCATCACCGAACAAGCATGTTTGTCGAGCCATGACATCTTTGATGATCCTTCCCTCTTAACTTTCTATCAAAACAATGATCTTACCCCTTGGGGAAATCTTGTGAGAAGTGAGGGAGGGGGAGAACATCCTAACTACAAAGTTAGAAGCACTTTTGAGGATGATCTTGGACATTTCATGCTTGAAAAGGATCTGCAATTAAAAGGCCGGCCTTGACGACCTATTCACAAGCCAACAGAACGACACAAGAACCAAATTCGCAGAAATCGACGCCATTCTTGATGGGCTCGGCAAACCTCCAACAAATCAAAGAGATCCTTTACTCGCCATCACCACTCGTGCTGGAACAACTACTAAGGATCCACCTTACCCAACCCCACAAACCAATGTCACGGAACCCGACACACCTCATGAAGAGGATGGTGATGTGAACAATGAGACCTCTGAACAACATCCTCCGGTGACTTCCCCTTCACCTACTCCTACCAAACAACCCGTTAAGGTCCCATATCCGTCCCGCCTCAAGAATCAAAAGGCTGAAAATGACAATAAATGATTCTTGTCATATCTAAAGGACTCAGTTGTCACCATACCTCTTCTTGATGCATGTTACCATATGCCCAAATACAGTACATACTTCAAGAAGCTGCTTACAAACAGAAAAAAATTTGAAGGTCTTGTGACCCTCGGTGAAGAATGTTCTGTGGTGACTCAACGAGGACTACCCAAGAAAGTGGATGATCCAGGTAGTTTCACCATACCTTGGCCGACTTAGGGGCGAGCATTAATCTCATGCCGCATTCTATGTTCCTCAAATTAGGGTATTCAGGATTGAAACCAACCCGTATGAACTTCCAATTAGCCGATAGATCAGTCAAGTACCCCTTAGGAATATGCGAAAATGTGCTTGTTAAAGTAGGGAAGTTAAAATTTCCAGTCGACTTCGTCATCCTAGAAATGGAAGAAGACGACCTTGTGCCTATCATCCTAGGAAGACCATTCCTCACAACTGCTCGAGCTGTTATTGATGTTCATGACTACAAACTAACTTTACGGGTAGGGGACGAGAGCCTAACCTTTGACATCAAGGATACAATGAATCTTTCTGCTGAAGCAGCTAACCGGCTATACTTTATCGGTGAAGTCGATGAGCTATCCGATGTGATCGATAATTGTATAGATGAGCAGGTGGAAGCTGGTTGGTTGAGAGATGAATCTTTAGCACCTATTTCAGAGAAAGAGAAAACTATAGATGTTAACGCAGTCTCCTTCTATCCTAGGCAAGAAACCGAACAACTTGAGCTTCGTAAACCGGAGAACAAACTCAAACCTTCCATCATCGAACCACCCGTGTTAGAACTCAAAGAACTCCCGAGCAACCTAGAATACGCTTTCCTCCAAGGAGAGGATCAACTTCCGGTTATCATAAACTCTTCCCTAAAAAGAGAAAAAAAGGGTAAACTCCTAGAAGTTTTAAAAAAATACAAGGGGGTTATAGCATGGAGTGTAGCCGACATCAAAGGGATCGACTCGACCTTTTGCACGCATAAAATCCTCATAGAGGAAGACTATAAACCTACTGTGCAACCTCAAAGGCGAGTAAACCCCAATATCAAGGAAGTTGTAAAAAAGGAAGTCATCAAGCTCCTCGACGCAGGACTGATCTACCCAATATCTGACAGTCCATGGGTAAGTCCTATGCAGGTTGTGCCGAAAAAGGGAGGAATGACGTTGGTGAAGAATGATAAGGATGAGCTAGTACCCCAGAGAACAGTAACCGGATGGCGTGTGTGCATCGATTATAGGAAATTGAATGATGCTACCCGAAAGGATCACTTTCCTCTCCCATTCATCGATCAAATGTTGGAAAGGTTAGCAGGACATGAATACTACTGCTTCCTAGATGGGTTCTCAGGGTATTTCCAAATCCCTATCGCCCCTGAGGACCAAGAGAAGACAACGTTTACATGCCCTTATGGCACCTTCGCCTACAAACGAATGCCCTTTGGACTGTGTAACGCCCCCGCCACTTTCCAGCGTTGCATGACAGCAATCTTTCATGAATTAATGGAAGACAGCATGGAGGTCTTCATGGATGATTTCACAGTCTTTGGGGACTCTTTTGATCGCTGTCTGGCTAACCTCGAGAAGATGCTCAAACGTTGTGAAGAGACTAACTTGGTACTAAACTGGGAGAAATGCCATTTTATGGTAAAAGAAGGGATCGTGCTAGGGCACAAAATTTCAGGAAACGGAATTGAGGTAGACCGGGCAAAAATCGAAGCTATATCCAAACTTCCCTATCCAACCACCGTCAAGGCAATCCGTAGCTTCTTAGGTCATGCGGGCTTCTATAGGAGATTCATCAAAGATTTCTCAAAGATAGCTAGACCAATGACTCAGTTGCTTGTGAAGGATGCCCCATTCGACTTCTCTCAAGAGTGCAAGGACGCGTTCGATCGATTAAAACAGGATCTCACGCAAGCTCCAATTATGGTTACCCCTGATTGGAAGCTGCCCTTCGAAATCATGTGCGACGCTAGCGATTATGCTGTTGGAGCAGTGCTAGGTCAAAGGCTTAACAAGCACTTCCAGCCAATATATTATGCTAGTAAGACAATGAATCCCGCTCAAGAAAACTATACCACCACTGAGAAGGAATTATTGGTCGTGGTGTTCGCTTTTGATAAGTTTCGCCAATATCTTGTTCTCTCTAAAACGGTTGTCTTTACGGATCATTCAGCTCTTCGATACCTTTTCACCAAACAAGATGCTAAACCGCGATTAATTCGCTGGATCTTACTGTTGCAAGAGTTGGATGTGGAGATTCGTGATAAGAAAGGAGCGGAAAATCTTGCGGCCGATCATCTTTCTCGACTCGAAAACCTCAGTCTTGCTGAGGCCGTCAAAAGCGAAATTCGAGAAACATTTCCTGAAGAGCAGCTCATGCTAGTAAATGATTCTGAACTATGGTATGCGGATTATGCTAACTACCTGGCAAGCAGAGTCATCCCTGAACATATGAACAAGCATGAAAGGAAGAGGTTCTTGAATCAATTACAGTACTACTTTTGGGACGAGCCCTTCTTATTCCGAAGATGCCCTGATCAAGTAATCAGGCGCTGTGTTTCTGAGAATGAGGCTACCAAAATAATGAAGGAATGTCATGCGGGTCCGTCTGGAGGACATCACGGAATAAGCACTACTGCGCGAAAGGTCTTCGACGCAGGATTCTATTGGCCTACAGTATTTCGTGATGTGAGGGCTATGATAGAAGCGTGTGACGCATGTCAAAGAGCTGGGAACATCTCTCGGAGAGACGAGACCCCTTAGAATTATATACAAGTGTGCGAGGTTTTTGATGTTTGGGGTATCGATTTCATGGGACCCTTTCCATCTTCAGGAGGGAATGAATATATCTTAGTGGCCATTGATTATGTCTCAAAATGGGTAGAAGCACAAGCCCTTAAGACTAGCGATGCTAGGGTAGTTATTCATTTCTTAAAAAAAATGTTCGCTAGGTTCGGAATTCCGAAGGCTCTTATTAGTGACAGAGGAACCCACTTTTGTAACTCGAAATGGAAAAAGTCATGAAAAGATATGGAGTCTCTCACCGATTCTCCACCGCTTATCATCCTCAAACCAACAGTCAGGTCGAAAATACTAATAGAGCTATAAAAAGGATATTAGAGAAAACGGTCAACCAAAATAGAAAGGATTGGTCCTTTAAGCTCGATGAAGCTTTATGGGCATTCCGAACTGCCTATAAGACACCAATCGGGACAACCCCGTTCCGTATGGTGTATGGCAAGGCATGTCATCTTCCAGTAGAACTGGAACACAAGGCATATTGGGCACTTAAGGCTTGCAATATGGATTATACGGTTGCAGGGACGAATAGATTCCTGCAACTACAAGAACTCGATGAATTAAGATTAGAGGCCTATGAGTCTTCCATTACATACAAAGAAAGGGCTAAAAGATGGCATGACCAACGGATTAAGAAACCCAAGGAATTCTCAGAGGAGACAAAGTCTTACTATATAATTCTCGCTTAAGGCTATTTCCTGGGAAACATAAATCTAGATGGTATGGGCCTTTTACTGTGAGGAGCTCCTCTAAAACCGGGGCCGTTGTGTTGGTTGATGACGAGGGTAGGGAATTCACTGTAAATATACAACGAGTTAAACATTATCAAGAGAGTGGTAACGAAATGATCAATGAGGAAGAAATAACTTTCAACGAAGAAGTCACGTAATGTACGGTGACTTTGAGTCTAGCTACAAGACTCCTTAATAAAGAAAAGCGCTTCTTGGAAGGCAACCCAAGCTTTGTGTGTTTTATTTGTTTGTTTATTTGATTTTATTTAATTCCGTATGTATGATATTTCTTGTTATTGATTCATGATTCAAATTAACTTGTGAAAATGCTTTATTTTGTTTTTAACTTCGTCTTAACTACATATAAAGGTATTTTGCAAAAGCTAAGTGTAAGGGAAATCTAAATCGGTTTATAAGAACAAATGAACATGAATCATAACAATGTAAATTAACATACATATTTGTATTTGTTTGAGTCAAATGCTTGTATCGAGTCATAATGAATTTTTGCAGGAATTCCAGGAAGTAAGGTATAGTTTTTCCAGAATTTTTCCGGAAACTTAACATGAGGATTCTGTCAGATCATTTCTGACGGCGTCAGGTGTTACAACCTGACGGCATCAGGAAATATTTTTCTGCAATTTTTGAAAGTTTTGTTTTTCTTCCGGAAATAAAAAGTTTTTGTTAATTCTCTAACTTATAATCTCCAGGAATTCTGCAAAAATATTCATTCCACAAGCATTATATCCTATTATAGATTATACCGCTGATTTTATGCGAGGTTGGCCTTTATCTTTTTCGCAGGTTAACAGGTTATTTTGGACAAGAAAATGATTTATATTTCGGAAGAGAAGCTTTGAGCGTTCATCTTTCTTGGAAGAAGATCTAACCATGTTGCCTCACTATCCACATCAAACGAATCAGGGGAGTATTTGATTTCATTCTTTCATTTTATTTACTTTTACGTCTTTTATTTGAACATTGGGGACAATGTTCGGTTTAAGTGTAAGGGGGGTAAATGAATGCACCTTAGAGAATACAATTGCGCTTGATTTTTGTTTGTTTGATAGTAAATTTGTAATAAAACCGAGAGAAATATTTGTTAGGGTAATTTTAGCGCCAATTTAAAAAATTTTACAACATTTAGAAGTGAGACTTTGTTCTTAATGAGCGTCTCATGGATAGGAAATTATATGACTAGCACAAAACCGTACCACTAAAAAATTTTCCACCCCAAATATGTGAGGTTCACCCCTAGAATTGGTAGGAAAAGCATCCATCTTTGATACTATGATGTGTCTACCGGTAGCGCTTAGATTCTAGAATTTGCGTTAGGACCATCTCAAATCCACAAGTGAGACTACATTCGTGTAGTTAGATCTACTACATGATAAGAGGCATTAGGATTAACCCTTTGTTTTTACACCCGTATTTTTGTTATAATTACATTGGCTACATTGGTCAAGTAATTCTCCCACACCCTTTGCGTTGTACCCATTTTTGGTACACGATACCCCTAGTACACCCCTCCGAGCCTATCTTTTCGTTTCGACCTTTGAGCATCTTACTCAAAGTGAGAATTTGTTACACCCCACTTAAATGTACACCCAAATCGCCTTAGCCTACCTTGTATGCACTCACCTTTAGTGCATTATTGTGACAACATTTGTTAAACCCTTTGTTAATTATCTAATCGATTACATGGTTGCTAAGTCGAGTCATATCCTTGTACATATTGTTTTGGGACGATTGGGACTCATGGGTAAAGTACTAGTGTAATGGAGTAATGGGGAAGAACAACATTATTACCCCCATATGTGCTAAATATTTTAAAAGTACTCCAAGTTTTTCAATTATCTTAATTCGAGTCATTAGAATAGTAATTGTAAAGTTATGTAAAAGTTCAAGTGTAAGGGGAGAACCGAGGCCCCTATGATGTATTATTTTGGATGGTAGGGTAAGAATGTATGAAAAAAAAAAAAAAAAGAAAAAAAATCGAAAAATTAAGAAAAATACAAAAAAATTAGAAAAAGAAAAGTAGAAAAAACATACGGACTACCATCCCGTTTCTTTTTTGTTTCTTTTAAGTTTTTGTTATTTTGTTTTTAGCTTAAGATTGAGTCGAGTCTTGGCTTAGCAACATTGTATAGTGCATGTATTTGATCATGATAATTAACTCGCCACCATTAAAATACCCTTTATTCCAACCAAACCGTGTTTATCATATCCCTACACCTTACATTACAACCCTTTGGAAAGCCCTCTTTGATAGTTTATCTTAGGTGCTTACGCCTAGTGGAGGAGTAATTGATCCTCTCCCAAGCCTATGGTAATCTATTTGCTATGACAGGTAGTGAGTGATATTTTCCGTTTTCATTTATGAGATATAATTCTATGACACTTGAGAGATGAGAGTATCCAAACACTATTTGTGAGGTGCTAGTGTATGATTTCCGTGCTTATTATGATTAGGGTCGAATGACTATTTGTTGTAATTACTTTTATATTTGTGTTAAATGACCCCTAACTCATATTTTGATTGGAATAAAAGCTTATTTGCTTGAGGACAAGCAAATCTCAAGTGTAAGGGTATTTGATGAGACGAAAAGTGTACCCGTTTTAAGGGGTCATTTAAGCCCTAATTCGAGTAAATGTGATCAAATATTGCCCTAAATCGTTCCTTTTGTCATTTTAGGTACTTTTGAGAAGAATTCTGGAAAACATGCATATTTGGACGTTTTTGGAGCATAAAAGTGAAGAAAACGACAAAGTCTCAAAAGAAGCTGGAATTCCTACCTGACGGCGTCAGAGTCACAAGGTGACGCCGTCAGCCAACGTTGACAAAGGAGTGAAATCAGATTACACTAGACGCCCTATGAAGAAAACAAGATGTTTACACCTGACGGCGTCAGGTGTTAGAGAAAGTAGGCCGTCAGGTGTTAACTTAAAGAGTGACGGCCCAGAGCAAAATAAAGAGTGACGGCGTCAGAAGTAAATCTAGGCCATCCGAGAACCCTAATGACGGCGAGCTGACGGCGTCAGAACCCATAACCTGACGCCGTCAGAATGTAAAATCTATATATACTTTTCTATTTTTCATTCATTAGTGTGGAACTTTTGGTACAAGTTTGGGAAAAACCCTAAAGACGAATTTGGCTGTATTTTCAAGGGTTTTTCACCCTTGAATCCTTCATGTTCAATTAAAGATAAGTCCTCACTTAAATTAATCAATATGTCTATGTGTTGGTTAATTATATCTTATGCTTGTCTTTCAATTAACATGCTAGGCTAGATTTTTCTTGTGTTTGCTTAGATCTAATGAAACCTAACTATTAATTATTGGTTGATTGGTGTGTTATTACTTTGTTGGGATGAATGTTTCATCAATGTTAGGCTTAAGAAAACTGGCAATACTCCTATATGGTAACATGCTTGAACGTCTTAAGAAACATGTAACTAAGGCATACTAGGTTATTAAGGTAGTATTTAACGCATGAGCCACTGTTTACAATCCCTATGATTATGTGTACGCATGGTTGTAGGAAGAGATAAGAGCTCATAGAATTGGGAGATATGTATGCCACCCCATTAATTGTTAAGGAATACACCCGTCATCCACACAAGTAATACACACACCAATTAACCGTTAAAAGATAGTTAGGGAGTAAGGAAGTCTAAGTAAACACATTTGTCTCTATATAAGTTTTTACAACCTTTTATTTTCTTGTTATTTTATTTTATTGCAATAGTAGTTTTTGGGTTAGTTGACTAGCAACTAATTCTGCCCACTCCTCCAAAACCCGAGATTTTACTTGCTTTCCATAAAATATAAAAATACAAAAAATAATCTTCCTTCACCTTTAGACCTCTTAGAGTAGTTTTTCTATCCTAACGAACACTATTCCCTGTGAGAGAACGATCAATCCCCCGTACTTACCAATACACTATACTACACTGACCAGGTACACTGCCTGGTGGGATTGCAAGCTTCTCAAGATCCCTTGAGGGGTAAAACCTGTTGCGTGGTCGCAATCCTACGCACATCAATATCCACAAAAAGTGCAGGAAACTATAATACCATAATGACTTTAACACACCTGAGTTAAGAAGGTTCAATCTTGCATAATACATTAGTAGTTAGTAAAAATAAAAACCTAAAAATAAAACTGAAAATCATCAGGTCAGTCGATGCGCCGTATCATATGGAAGAAGATACGCCGTATCGAGCCGGGAATTAATACGAATCAGAATAAAAGATGCGTCGCATCCTTAAACAGGGATGCGCCGCATTAAATAAACTGAAAGAATGTTTCAAAAATAAAAAATGCAGAAAAATAAGATATGACCAGTGCAGGTGATGCGTCGCATCCTATGATGGAGATGCGCCGCATCTTCTGCAGGTCTGACAGACTCGACTGAAACAGAAAATAAAAATTCCGGGTTGTCTCCCGGTCAGCACTTTTCTTTATTCCAGAGTCTTCTAGTTAGACTCACGTTCAGCTCCTTACTTTGTTCTTATCACGTGCCATCCTTCCTCCTTCATCCGAAAGATATTACCATAAACTTCAGCGACGTTTTCTTCGGTTCGAGTAAGTTCATTAAACTCAGTGGTCTTGATAGCAGCATACTCTTCCATTGGTCCAAAGGAATACTTAATTACTTTAAATTTCTCTGTAGTGAAGGTTGGAGGTTTTTGATATGGTATTCCGAGGAGCTGACATTTCCTTTTCTTGAATAGTTCAATTTCTTCGTTGACAAAGCTAGACTCTTGGTTACAAACAAACCGGTAAAAGATAGTTAGGGAGTAAGGAAGTCTAAGTAAACACATTTGTCTCTATATAAGTTTTCACAACCTTTTATTTTCTTGTTATTTTATTTTATTGCAATAGTAGTTTTTGGGTTAGTTGACTAGCAACTAATTCTGCCCACTCCTCCAAAACCCGAGATTTTACTTGCTTTCCATAAAATATAAAAATACAAAAAATAATCTTCCTTCACCTTTAGACCTCTTAGAGTAGTTTTTCTATCCTAACGAACACTATTCCCTGTGAGAGAACGATCAATCCCCCGTACTTACCAATACACTATACTACACTGACCAGGTACACTGCCTGGTGGGATTGCAAGCTTCTCAAGATCCCTTGAGAGGTAAAACCTGTTGCGTGGTCGCAATCCTACGCACATCAGTATCCACAAAAAGTGCAGGAAACTATAATACCATAATGACTTTAACACACCTGAGTTAAGAAGGTTCAATCTTGCATAATACATTAGTAGTTAGTAAAAATAAAAACCTAAAAATAAAACTGAAAATCATCAGGTCAGTCGATGCGCCGTATCATATGGAAGAAGATACGCCGTATCGAGCCTGGAATTAATACAAATCAGAATAAAAGATGCGTCGCATCCTTAAACAGGGATGCGCCGCATTAAATAAACTGAAAGAAAGTTTCAAAAATAAAAATGCAGAAAAATAAGATATGACCANGTAGTTAGTAAAAATAAAAACCTAAAAATAAAACTGAAAATCATCAGGTCAGTCGATGCGCCGTATCATATGGAAGAAGATACGCCGTATCGAGCCTGGAATTAATACAAATCAGAATAAAAGATGCGTCGCATCCTTAAACAGGGATGCGCCGCATTAAATAAACTGAAAGAAAGTTTCAAAAATAAAAATGCAGAAAAATAAGATATGACCAGTGCAGGTGATGCGTCGCATCGTTTGATGGAGATGCGCCGCATCTTCTGCAGGTCTGACAGACTCGACTGAAACAGAAAATAAAAATTCCGGTTTGTCTCCCGGTCAGCACTTTTCTTTATTCCCGAGTCTTCAAGTTAGACTCACGTTCAGCTCCTTACTTTGTTCTTATCACCTGCCATCCTTCCTCCTTCATCCAAAAGATATTACCATAAACTTCAGCGACGTTTTCTTCGGTTCGAGTAAGTTCATTAAACTCAGTGGTCTTGATAGCAGCATACTCTTCCATTGGTCCAAAGGAATACTTAATTACTTTAAATTTCTCGGTAGTGAAGGTTGGAGGTTTTTGATATGGTATTCCGAGGAGCTGACATTTCCTTTTCTTGAATAGTTCAATTTCTTCGTTGACAAAGCTAGTCTCTTGGTTACAAACAAGGTAATCTTCAAGTTCGTCAGTAAGTTCATCATAAATTTCTTTATTCGGTTCAGGAAGATTTCCCATAACATCTTTAATAGGATGGAAACTCTCCTCACTATCTGATTCATACTCTCCTTGAATTCTGTCCCATTCCTTCTGAAGTTCCATTGTAACCTTCGATCAAGCTTTGTATAATCCTTGAAATTTCTGTGTACCCATTCCAAGAATGTCATGTCTTTAGGGTCGCGAAGCTCCTCGAGTCCTTCGATTCTTGCTTTTTCTCGTAAGGCTTCGTTTTTCCTTTCACCATCTTCAATCAAGTCATACCAACTGTAATCTGCAAAACTAATATCATCTCCGTTTTGCGTCATCCCAATTATATTGCCACCATTGCAGATTCCGTCATTCCTCCAATCACAGCTTGGCCATTGACAAGTCCCGTCCTTGAAACGAATCGGCTCGCAGCTATGCACTAGTTCATCGTGAAACACTGATTTATTGGAGACCCATGGAATTTGATCATTCCATTCATACAACCAAGTGTTCTTGAATGCATCAAAAGTTTTAAATCCAGGTAAGTCTCCAGTGAGCACATCAGTATCGAATTTCAACAAATAGTTAAATTCGTTAAATTCCTTGCATAGAGGGGTTTCATAATGAAGCAAATTTGTTTCAATTCTAAACAATTCACCCTCTTCGTTGTCCAATTCCTCTTCGTCATTCCCTGTTCTCCAGTAAGTCCAGAGTTCGTTCTTCAGAGACGAATTCATCTTTTCAGGGAAAAGAAACTTAGATTCAAGCCAATAGGTGAACTCACGGCTAAACTTCTCCAAGAATTTTATTTTTAGTTCCACCCAACTTTCAACTGGTTTGTCGAGTTCGAAATCTAGCCAATGCATTGCTTCCCCTGTAAGTGTGTTTGGAAAGATTCGGAGCATGAATTGATTGTAGGTCATTTTCTTAGTCTTATAAAGTTTAGCAAATTTAAGAATCCTTTCCATGTGTTCATCGGCGTCTTCATTTTTGAATCCTTGAAAGGTATTGTCATGTAACAATTTGAGAAATTCCCCATTTACACCAAACTTGTGGTTCCCTTCGTACCATTGTTTTGTAATCTTGGCACTACTGTTAGCTGGCGCAAGGTTTCTTGTTGACAGCATCATTGTTTCAGGTGCTTCCTGAAATTAGTACAAAAACTATCAGTAGGATCTCTTCAAGAAAGCATAATGTTAGGAAACAAATTATGAAAACGGAATACGAAAAATAAAAGTTGCTGATATCTGCAGTCGATGCGCCGTATCCAGATAACCGGATACGTCGTATCTTATTACGTTAAAATTAAATCAGACTTTTATTCAAAAAACAGATACGCCGCTTATGAATTAGAATGCGCCGTATCAGATTTATTTATCAAAAATCAATTAAATTTATTAAAATTAAATGCGTCGTAATAATAGAAGTTAATGCGCCCTATTTTCGTTACGTTTCGAGATTTAAGATTTTTGATTTAGTAGATGCGTCGTATCAACAAAAATCGATGCGTCGCTTATGTTTAATAATTCGAAAAACTGTTTTTAATTTTTAAAAGTAAATACGCCGCATCTGTTAAAACAGATGCGTCGTATGGCGTTAGGGTTTAGAAAAATTTCTTATTAAAAACAGAATACGCCGTATCTTGGGGAAAGATGCGTCGTATTCGAATTTATTAAACTCGTTGTATTTTATAAAAATTAAACGCAATACGCCGTATCTGTGAAAACAGATGCGCCGTATCGTTTGTATCAGCACAATACAACGACAGCAGTTTGCAAAAAAATACAGAAAATAATAAAAATAAACAAAAAACAAAAAACAAAAATAAAAACACACAAAAACAGAAAATAAACACACAAAACAGTAAATATGCAACTTATACAATGAATGCAATCTATCTAATATACAACAAAGTTAGTGGTTAATATCTAATTAAAATACTTTTCAAATTAATAGATAATAACAGTTCACTCCCCGGCAGCGGCGCCAAAAACTTGATGCGGTGTCGCGTGTCGTTGCGGTTTAGCAGTATTAATGCCTACTCAAGTTTTAAATTTATATTTAGCCGACTTATCAATAACACACACACTTAACGAGCAGTGTACCCGGTCAGTATGAATATAATGGTAAGTAGAGTGTCGATCACTAAGAGTGGAACGTATTATCTAGTTATTCTAATTAGTATTTTAATATCTAAGTTAGTTTTACAACCTAAATTAACTGTACAACCTAATCTAACATAAGGGGGGGTTCAGCCTGAGAGACTGGCATGGTTTTGGTTGTAACTAAATCTAAACTAAACTAATCTACACGATTCAGCAAATAGTAAGCATGTACACAGATAGATACTTGAGACAGTAAGAAGACCTGTCTTATGATTAAGTAGCTTGTCACTTGTTTTATTACTAGTTTTATATGAAGTGTATATAATTAACCCTTTCTCGTTGGCTCTAATCTTATCGGCGAGTAAACCCTTAATGATTACTTATGTCTATCCTACTTTTCTAAAGACGTTAGATAAAGTAGGCGAGGAAGAGGCATGGCGACCCGATACTAAGCTCAACTAGACACAGAGGTTATCAATGCACTAATAAAAGTCACCAAAGACATCAACATATAAACTTTAATTAATGGGAAAGCAATTTTAAGGGGAGTGCATGATCTTCCGTAGTCACATGACACAAGCCCATCAATCCTGATGAATTAAAGCTTACTAATACAATAGAACAAAACTACTTAATGAATTAAATACATGCAGGACCTTTTTACAGCTCTTGTATCTCCTTTTCTGGTGTGTCTTATGCTTCTGATTGGCTGGAATCGACTTAGGGTTTTGGTACTTGGTCTCCTTAATTCGTATGCAGCCTTGGGGTATTTATAGTTTCTGTCTGAGGGAACGATGCGGCGCATAGAATTAATAGATGCGGCGCATCGATTTAACTTCGCGTGGGTTCCAAGATTAATATATTCTGGAATATTCGTACACCGCCTTCAGATGCGGCGTAACTTGATCTTTGTATCCGGCGCATGTTCTTTAACAGTCTTAGATTGTATCTGGTGAAATCTTGATAGTGATACGCCGTATGTTGGAAGTGTAATGCGGCGTATCTGGAGTAGAACGAGCTTGATCTTCTTCTTTGACCAAAGTTTCATATGCAACGCATGTCAGAATGGCATGCGGCGCATTCTTCAAAGTCAGGCAATGGTCTTCGAATTCATCTAAGTATGATATTGCGTCGTATCTGTCGAGTGAGATACGGCGCATCTTCTGGATTTCAGTAGACTTTTGACATCTCGCTTGTTTTGCTCCATAATTAGTCCAAAATCGCCAAGTTTCACATATTTCCTGTTTTTACCCTGAGAATCACTAAAGTAAACGTAAATGCACCAATTCTCATACATAATATAATAAAACAGGTAAATTAAATAGGATAAATGATGATATAAAAATGTACTTATTTGAGTTCATCAATAAGCCAGAATGTTTTTTGAGAGTTTAAAGAGGGACAACGTCAAGAAGGCCATCAAGAAACCCTAATCACGGCAAGGTGACGGCATCAAGGCTATAACGAGACACCGTCAAGTCTGATTTTCTATATATATTCTCATAATTTTTAGTGATTAGGGTGGAACTTTTAAGGGAGAAACCCTAGACGATTTTTAGCAGCTTTTTCAAGTTTTTGTACCTTGAGATCTTCCATGTTACATTGAAGATAAGTAATCAATTAATCATTCAATATGTCTATGTGTTGTTTGATTCTATCTTGTTCTTGTCTTTCGTTTAATATGCTAGGCTAGATTTTCTTTGTGTTTGCTTAGATCTAATGAAACCTAACTATTGATTATTGATTGAATGGTGTGTTATTAATTGTATTGGATGAATGTTTATCGATGTTAGGCATAAGAAAGCTGGCAGACTTCCAATTGGTAACATGCTTGAACGTCTTAAGAAACATGAACCAAGGTGTACTAAGGTTATTTGATTGTATTTAATGCATGAGCGAATTCTGGTGATCCCATGTTAGGAGCTTCTTAGCCGGCTCGACATAGGAGTGAAGTAGGAGCTTATAGAGTTGGGGAAGTCCGTACACACCCCCACGACCGGTATTAAGGAATGCAATCCATCATCCACGCAATTAATACACACTAATCAATCGGTAAAAGATAGTTAGGGAGTAAGGAAATCTAAGTAAACACATTTTTCTGCATATAAGTTTTCACAAACATTTACTTTCATTTTATTTTATTTTAATTGCATTAGTAGTTATTTGGGTTAGTTGACTAGCAACTAATTCCGCCCACTCCTTCAAACCCGAGATTTTTACTTGCTTTCTAAAAAATGTAAAAATACAAAAAAAAATCTTCCCTCACCCTTAGACCTACTAGAGTAGCTTTTCAATCCTAACGACACTATTCCCCTAAAGAACGATCAATCCCCCGGTACTTGCCACTACACTATACTATATCGGTCAGGTACACTGCCTGGTGGGGATTGCAAGCTTCTCAAGATCCCTTGAGAAGTAAAACCTTTTTGCGAGGGTGCAATCTCACGCATCATTGAGGAACTAATGTCCAAACATCGTTTCTAACAAATTGGTTTAATTTATTCTTGCATGGCTATTACCAATGAATCATCTTTTATTGCTTCGTTTATGTTTTTCGGTTCAATGGTTGACACGAAACAAAAGAAGTTGCTTTCATTTTGAACTTTTGATCTTAATGTTCTTTCGTTAATATTTCCTATGACACTATCTAATGGATGACTTTTTGATTCTTTGACATTGACAATTTCTTTGTTTAATATTTCATCTTCCTTGTCATTATCTAAGATCTCTTGACTTTCTATTACTTGACTTTCAACTAAGTCATCATCTACCAAAGGTGATGTCTTAGAGGGAGGTAGACTCTCGTCAAATGTTACGTTCAACGATTCCTCGACTCTTAAGGTTTCTTTGTTTAAGACAATGTAAGCTTTACTACTTTGTGAATATCCAAGAAACACACCTTCATAAGACTTTGGGTCGGTCAAATTTGGCGAGATAACTTTTGTGTTAGATAAACATTTACTCCAAATACTCTAAAATAACCGAGTTAGGCTTTTTACTTTTATAAAGTTCGTATGGAGTTTTGTTGAAAAATGGCCTTATTAAGACCGATTTAAATATAAGTTATTGTGTCACGGCGTTACACAAACTTTTGTGGAAATTTTATTCATTAAGCATTGTTCTACTCATCTCTTGAGTGTTCGGTTTTTACGTTTACTACACATTGATTGGGGTACGTGGAGCTGATGCGTAGGGATTGCTTACGCACTTTGTTTTTACCTCCAGGGATCTCAAGAGCTTCATCCCACCAGGCAGTGTACTGACGA
>LBNU01033199.1:155889-185247 GCA_014162995.1 Artemisia annua
CACACGTCCATCCTCAGGTTGTCCCAAAAACAAAACCAAAGCCGGAAGTTGTTTTTGAACCTCCAGTAACTCCGGCTGAGCCCCCTAAATCCAAAACTTCTATTCCTTACCCATCACGCTTAAATGAACAAAAGCTCCGAGAAAAAGCTAATCATCAAATGGATAAATTCTTTCAAATTTTCCAAGAATTACACTTTGACATAAGCTTCTCGGATGCTATCATTCTGATGCCCAAGTTTGCGTCCACACTCAAACACTTGTTAAGTAACAAGGAAAAGCTGTTTGAAATGGCAAAAACTCCACTTAACGAGAACTGCTCAGCAGTTTTGTTAAAGAAGCTTCCCGAAAAGCTTGGAGACCCTGGGAAATTTCTCTTACTTTGTGTATTTCCAGGGATGGTTGAATGCTTTGCCCTTGCCGATCTTGGTGCAAGCATCAACCTGATGCCTTATTCAGTATGGAAGAAACTTTCTCTTCCAGAACTCACTCCTACCTGCATGACTCTTGAGCTTGCAGATCGTTCAATTTCTCGTCCTCTTGGCATTGCTGAGGACATATTCGTGAAAGTAGGAAAGTTCCAATTTCCAGCTGACTTTGTGGTTGTCGATTTCGATGCTGATCCACGGGTTCCTCTCATTGTTTGAAGAGGATTCCTAACAACGGGTCGTGCTCTCATTGATGTATTCGAGCAAGAAATCACATTACGTGTGGGTAATGAAGCTGTTACTTTTAACCTCGATCAAACTTTGAGGTACTCCTCAAATTATGACTCTGAATCGGTTAACCGAATAGATGTCATTGATGTTGCTTCAGAGGAGTACTCTCAAGAAGTTCTTGGTTACGTTCATAATTCTTCGGGTGGTGATTCCACTCCGTCTTCTCAACCTATCATTTCCGACTCTTCCCCTTCTCTCACTCCGTTTGAGGGAAGCGATTTTCTTTTGGAAGAGGTCGAGGCTTTTCTCAAAAGTGATTCAGTTCCAGATGGAATTGATAACAATGAGATTGATCTGGAGGGAGATCTTTTTCTTCTTGAGAAATTGTTAAATCAGGACAATTCTCCTCTCCTCCCTCCCGTAGAACTTCATAACGAGGAAATCAAGTCTGTTGAGAAAACGGATGAATTTCCCGAGGTCGAACTCAAGGAGTTACCTCCTCATCTCGAGTACGCATTTTTGGAGGGTGATGATAAATTGCCCGTCATAATTGCTAAGGACTTGAGTAAGGAGGAAAAGACTGCTCTCATAAAGGTCTTGAAGTCACACAAGCAAGCAATTGCTTGGAAACTCTCTGACATCAAGGGTATTAACCCTGAATTTTGTACTCACAAAATTTTAATGGAGGATGACTTCAAGCCGGCAGTCCAACATCAAAGACGGGTAAATCCTAAAATTCATGAGGTTATCAAACAAGAAGTTTTAAAACTTCTTGATGCCGGATTGATTTATCCCATCTCAGATAGTCCTTGGGTTAGTCCCATTCATTGTGTTCCGAAAAAGGGTGGCATTACTGTTGTCACTAACGAAGAAAACAAGTTGATTCCAACTCGATTGGTTACGGGATGGCGAGTTTGCATTGACTATCGCAAGCTAAATGAAGCCACCCGTAAAGACCATTTTGGTCATAATTCTCAATTTCAGGTCAATTTCCTAAGTCCCGACATTTTCCTATTCATTGAATTTCAATTCAACATTTCACGTAAACAGGGTTTACGGATATTCATTTGACGAAACCGGGTAGGTTAAGTCACATTATCATTCATCGTACATTTCATAGACTAGGGTTAGTCTACATTGCATCACGACATCATTTGCATTCTATTCCACTCGTAGATTATATATTTTCAAGTTATACTTATTTATTTATTTGTATATAAATAATAAGACATGTTATTAGTTTTTAACCTAATGTACCAAACAAATTCCACTAGGGCACTAATATATTTTTATATTAGTTATTATTCCATTAAGGTTATAAAACTATATATTATTTATTTTGGTGGACAACCAAATAATAAACCTTTACTTGAACTTATATATATAATAAATTGTATTAACAAAGTGATAACTATCAAAATACCTAATGTTTATGAAAATTATATTTTTATAATTTTTACAACTTTATTATATTCCGTATTGTCCCGTTATATTTTATTTTTAATTAACCCGGTACCCGATAACGCTAAAATAACAAAACTATGCACTAAACGGTACCCCGTAAAAATAATATTGTGCAAAAAGGTGACCATGACACCATCTCTTGTGAGGTGGCCGGCCATATGGGTTCCAAGGACACATGGAGTCCTCTAAATCTACTAACAAAAACCTTGTCCACCTAAAAACTTCACATACTTGCATGTGTAATTTTAAGATCAAGAAAAGTTCTTCCCTCCTTTCTCCTTGTTGTGCTCGTTCCAACCCAAGACCAAGAGGAAGGCAAGATTTTTCAATTTCAACTTCATAAACAAGAACTAGACAATCCATTACAAGGTCTTGAGATATAGACCTATGGATTAGTAGGGTTTTACTTCCTAAAAATTTATAAGCTTTCAAGTAAGTTCACCACTTATTTTTACAAGTTCTACCAAAAATTTCTTACAAGGTTTATGTACTTTTGTCATTTTTGAACTTGCATATTAAAGTCTATACCACAAAAACCTAAGTTTCTACTATTTTTATGTGTAAAATGGATTTCTTATGAACCCTTGGAGAAATGGTTGAAGAGATGATATTAGGGAACCCATGACACCCTAAGAAGGTGTATGGTAGATTAAGGGATGAGTTGATGTTGTTAGTAGTGGATTTGGACAAGTACTAACTAGGAAAAATCATTTTTGGAACTATATATAAACCTACTGTCCTTAATTTCAAAATTGGGTAAACTCAGTGAGGTTTGGTTAATTTTGGACCCAAGATATAGAAAATACATTCTTAGACGAAACTATGGCCATTTGAATCGCTAAAAACGGACTTATAACGAAGAAGATATGCCAAAAACAAAATATACTAACTTTATATAATTTTCCGGAAAAATAGTTGCTGATGTACGAATTTGTTTGACCAAAAGCGAGCCTTAGACCTTTTCAAAACTTGCCAAACTATTTAAAATATGTTAGTATACCTTTTTACCTTTTCGGGGATATAAAGAACATGAAAATCGGCCTTATAACGAATTAGTTATGATTTTTCGAAAGATATTGTTTTCACTAAAATACCACCAGCACTTTACTCGGAAATTTTTCTAAGTATACCCAGAAACCTTGTAAACACCCATGTTGAGAGCCATTTTCCCGTCAATTGACTCAATTCTGGAGTTTGGACTCCAAGGAACAAAAGTTAGAGTACCTGGCCTAGTTTTCAAATCAAAAAGTCGTTTGTCATTTGGACTTAAAATGAGTAATCTAAAGTCATCTAAACATTCACAAAAACTGTCCAGAAATGGCAGTTTTAGCCTAAAACATCATACTTTTTGACCATTTATCTTAAAATCTAGACACTTTGAGCAAAACTTCACTCCTGAACATATTTAGGCTTGGTGCTAAGCTTTCCAGAAATACCAATTTTATTTCCTAACTCTCAATATTCACTGATTTACAACTAGTTTTCCGAAGCCATTTTTAGCAATATTTCAAATTGTCTAAGTGTTATACTTTGCGTCTAAAACCTATATTTCACTTGATATCACTAGTATAACTACGATAACATTTTGATCTATATGAAATTGTATCATTTAGCCTTATAACGAAGATGATAATCATATTGGCGACAACTAACATATTTTAATACAGAAACGAGTGGTTAGGATTAAAGGTGCAGTGGCATACATGAACCCCATTTCATAAGCTAAATTAGATTACGCGTCATTCTTTAGGTGCGGCTATGGAGTGCACCTCATTTCTTCAGTTCATACATTACCGATTTACCATCACTAGAGGAGTTTCATAGCCCCGTACATCTTATATTGTTTTCAGGAATCCCACGGGGAGAATACATGCACCTTGTTCATACGAGGCCTAAGTTCTTCCTATATACAGTAACTTATTACTACATTGCCATGTTTTAAGTCCCGTATATCATGAACCGTAATCTATTAAGCGAGAGTGAGTGGATAGATCTATTGGAGGGTGACTCCTCCATCCGTGTTGGGTTACCCAACAGTCAAACAGGATGCTTTCATTTGATCATTTTGTAGAGTGTCTGGCAAACACTCTGGAAGGGCGCTACCACAGTCTAGCTTCGTTCATGAGCTTAAGAGATAATGTACACTTTTTCATATTGACAGTCGCTTCATCACTTATCTTATGGTTAGTTACAGAACATTCATTTTCAGTAAAACTATGATTGCTCACCAACATTATTGTGACCGTTTTAGCAATTATTTCAGGTTATAACATAAAACAACATGTGACTTGCATAGGGCCAGCATGGAGGTCGAGGAGTCGACGCGTGTCCTTACCTTTCATTTTATGCACTTATGTAATGTTTAATCAGTTGAACTGTTTCATGAACTTGTAACGACCATTAGTGGGACCTATCTTGTAAACTCTGATGTTTTAATGATCAAACGATGTATTTTCAAATGACAGCTTTGTAGGTCGTTCATATTAACCTTGTATGAGATCCGATGATCGAACACCCAGGTTTCAATCCGCTGGCCATGATAACAGGTAAATTCGGGTGTGACATTTTCCTGCTACCCTTCATGGACCAAATGCTTGAGAGATTGCGGGAATGAGTACTATGTGTGTCCTCGACGGTTTCTCGTAGTTATTTTTAGATCCTCCATTGATTCCTAGAGGATCAAGAAAGATACCTTAACGTGCCCCTATGGAACCTTTGCTTATAAACGTATGCCTTTTGGCTTATGTAATGCTCCTGGCACGTTCCAAAGGTGCATGATGGCCATATTCTCCGACATGATCGGAAAAACAATGGAGGTCTTCATGGATGACTTCTCGGTCATTGGGGATTCTTTTCAGACATGTCTCTCCCATTTGGACACTATGTTAAAACGGTGTGAAGACACCAATCTTTGTCTAAATTGGGAGAAGAGCCATTTTATGGTCAAAGAGGGCATTGTCCTCGGCCATAAGATTTCCAAGAACGGGATTGAGGTTGACAGAGCTAAGGTTGATGTCATTGTAAAATTACCTCATCCCACTACCGTCAAGGGTGTTAGGAGTTTTTTGGGTCATGCCTGTTTTTATCGTCAATTTATTCAAGATTTTTCCAAAATCGCCCGGCCTATGACCCATCTCCTCGAGAAGGATGCTCCTTTTATCTTCTCACCCGAGTGCATCGAAGCTTTTGAAACATTAAAGAAAAAGCTTACCGAGGCACCGATTCTAGTTGCCCCCGACTGGGACTTGCCATTTGAGCTCATGTGCGATGCAAGTGATTTTGCTATCGGAGCAGTCCTGGGGCAACGCAAAACCAAACATTTTCAGCCTATACACTATGCAAGCAAAACAATGACCGAAGCTCAAAGTCATTACACCACTACGGAAAAAGAGCTATTAGCCGTGGTGTATGCCTTTGAAAAGTTTCGGCCATATTTAAAGTATCTCAACTCCATTGTTTGTGTTTGGTATAAAGTTTAAGTTATGGGTAACACAAACGTGTGAGCGTTGATTACTAAAAAAATTGTAGACTAGTTATAAAAATAAAAGAGTTACTCCCTCCGTCCCATGATAAATGTCCATTATTAACTTTTCAAGTTTTTCTTTTTTAATTTTGACATTAAATATTTTTGCTTGTGTTATATATTATTTGATAAAAATTATACACGGAGAAAATACATTTAAAACTTAATTCATTCATATATTTTGTATCAAGTATTATATAACATAAACAAAAATATTTAAAGTAAAAGTTGAGAATAAAAGACTTCAAATGTATTTAATATGAGACGGGGGGAGTTATACATAAAATATGGTCCTATGTAGAAATACCATTCACACCACCCGTCCACCATGAATGGGGCTTTGGGTTTCAAAATCATTTTTCGATTCCATATCCACAACCAAAAAATAACAATGGATATCAAGCTCCTTCCTTATTCCGAACCATAAATTTTCAGAACAAAACAAAACAGAACCCCGAGCCAACAATTGGGTCAAAAAGGCTTTTCAGTTTGTGAGTTGTAATTCGTCAACCATTTCTCTCAGTATCAATATCAATATCAATCGATAACTATGTTGACTACTTCCGGCGACAGCAATGAGTATCATACCTCCTTACAATGGTCGCAACCATGCCGACACTTTGAATACAAAGAGATTCTGTTAGCGACAGAAAACTTTGACGAATCATTAGTAATTGGGCGTGGGGGATTCGGAAAAGTTTACAAAGGTACCATTTTCAATGGATCTACTCCGGTCTTTGTTGCCATTAAACGGTTAGATTTAATGTCTAAACAGGGTGCAACCCAGTTTTGGGCGGAAGTTGAGATGCTTTCGAATTTGCGTCACATTCACCTTGTGTGTTTGATTGGTTATTGTAATCATAAAAAAGAGATGATCCTTGTTTATGAATATATGCACAATGGATCACTTGAAGAGCGTCTTCACGGACGATGTACGCCTCCTCTTTCTTGGCTACAACGCCTCAAAATCTGCATAGGAGCTGGCCATGGGTTACACTATCTTCACACCGATACAGGGATTGAGATCGGTGTTATACATCGTGATTTTAAAAGCTCAAATATATTGTTACATGAAAGTTGGACAGCTAAAATTTCTGATTTTGGGTTGTCCAGAATCGGCCCGAAGAGCCAGGCATTGACTTATGGCAAAGCAGCTGTCAAAGGAACTTTTGGGTATCTAGATCCAAGTTATTTCCTTACTGGAAGACTGACAAGTAAGTCTGATGTGTATGCTTTTGGGGTGGTAATGCTAGAAGTATTGTGTCGGAAGCATGCCGTGGATACAACTCTTGATGAGGAGCAGCCGAATTTAGTAAGATGGGCTCAAGAATCGATCCGTAAAGGAAAATTAAAGCATATAATTGATTCTGATATAAGGGATCAAATATCGACAAAATGTTTAAAGGAATTTGTTGGAATTGCTCAGAGATGTTTGCACAGTGATCCAAAGCACCGTCCTACCATGGCTGAGGTTGTGGTGGGTCTTGAGTATGTAGTGACGTTACAAGAGAAAATCAGTAGTTGCACGCAACGTGCACGGAGAACAATTCTTTGCAGAATACTTGACACGTTTCACCTCACCTCTAACAGATAGAATTCGATCTGGTATTTCAACCTCCATTTCAATTGGGTGTACAATATCTTTACATGTTGCATAATTCCATCTTTGCATATATCTGCCGTAAATCAATGAAAATATATAAATTATAAATGCTTTATCCTGAAGTCAAGACTCAAGAAACAAATAAGTAGATTGATGTTAATGATAGTCTACATATGACTAATTGAATAGCTTACGGCTGCTGTGTAAAGGTTGTGAGGATAATTTTATTTGAGCTTGAAGATCCTAGAACAGAATTCTGCAATAATTTCATGTTTTTTGAAACCTTATTTTGTTTAACAAACGATCTATTTCATTTTTTATGTCTCTTTGTACGTCTTCATCCAGATATCTTTTAATTGCATCAATGATTTGTCTTATCGATTCAGAATGCACTGCTAATTGGCGTCCTCATTTCTTCAATACAAAGCTCTTTGGAGTTGTTTTATTGTTTTTATGATTTACTTAAGTTGTATTAGTCATCAGCATAATTGGAATTTTCTTTCGATTTAAAACATAAGTAGAGATGTAAACCATGTTTCAAACAATTGATCTTATGGCACACTGGCCAACAGTAACTAATAACTGGTACATTACCATATAATGAAGTGGTTGGACCAAAGGCCTCTGGTCTAGCGGTATGGAGGTTTTACCCTCCTAGGCAAAGTCTCAAGTTCGATTCTTATCTAGGGCGATAGGGGTTTCCTCTCGCGTGTGTAAAGGGAAGGGTGCCATTGCCTTCTGGGCTGGACCCAACCTGGTTGTGTGGGCTCGCTACGCCTTCTGGGCTAGGGGCCATGTAGCCACAATTGCCGTTCAAAAAAAAAATATATAATGAAGTGTTGGAGAGTCAAGTGCTCTACTCTCGAACCTAATTGTGCAACATATATGATGCACTAAGTGGCCGGGTATTTGGATCCTAGTATGAGGGTATGAGGAATGGGAATGATACAAGGGGGTGTGTGTGTGTTATTGGTGGTTGAGAGAGGTTATTGAGATGAAAAATGGGTTAATGAGAGGGTGAAAGTAAATGAGGGGAAGTTGGAGATAGGTTAATGAGATGCCTGGTACTGTGCCAGGCACATGGTTTAGTTGAGTGTGTGAAATGACCCTTACGCCCCTTCGTTAGTATTTTGTTAATTAGAACTATTTTTTAGTTATATATATATATTTTTTTTTCCTACTAATAGATAAAGGGGGATGGAGGGTGGGGATCTTGCCATTTGATCTTTCAAAAAAGGCAGAATTGTATATATATCTCTCACAAAGTGAATAATTGCATATATATCCTTTGTACAAGTTTTTTATGCACATAGTACAATGGTTTTTATGCATGCTTTGGATATATATGCAATTATGCATTTTCAGAAGGATATATATGAAAAAAACCCCCCAAAAAAAAAAAAAAAAAAAAAAAAGATCACTAATGAACCAAACTCTTGAATATAACAAATAAAGCTAAACACTACACTATCTGTTTACCTTTCGTACAGAATAAGCCCCTTTTCTCATTGATTATAACAGTTTCAAGACAGCACAAACCATCACCAATTTTACCTGAACACAAACTTATCCATTTTGACTTTGAACCTTTTGCTTTTACAAACCATCAACGCAATTCATTAATATACATAAACATTTAGGTGCATCATATCTTTTTGAAGCAAAACAAAAGTCAACACAATGTTTAATTAAACACGCTTTGAGAGAGAAAGATTCGTGTCAATATCTCAAAAGCAGACAAGATGGTTTACGAAAAATCATTGATTTCATTCACTTTGTCTAAGAACTGGAAATGTACAAAAACGGTAATTCTTACGAAAACCAAAAACATTGTATATAGAGCCCCAAACATAACTGTCCCCAAGGTTCGGCTCACTAAGAGCTTTCTGTGTGCAAGCTCTGTAATTCTTCACCGATTAGTAGTTATGTCTATTTGAGGGCCTTTTTCTGTGTGCAATTAGTAACTGACATCATATATTTGCTCCAAACTCCTTAAAACTTCTTCACTTGAAGGCCTATCCTTCGGTTCATATACAAGACATTTCAAGGCTAGTGCAACACACGATTCAAGAGCAGCTTTTGGGGGATAATTCGTTTTAAGATGTGGATCGATAATTGTATCTATCTCTCCTCGCTTTATTATTGGGATTGTCCAACATACCAAATTCTGCTGCTCATCGACCCGCTTGATATCCCATGCCCGTAGGCCTGTTAGTGTTTCCACCAACACCACTCCAAAACCATATATGTCAGTCTTCGCACTTACTTGACCTATGTGACATTAAATTGTGTTATTTATAATCACAATAGTAAAGGCATTAACTTATTAAACCACTACAAATGGATTTTTTAGATGAATCCAAACAATTATTTTCTTAAATATAAAATTTGGATAAAAAGTGGCAAGCCTGTTTCATTTCTTCTTTCATATTTACACATTCCGGGGGAATTGCATATATCTCTCCAAAGATATATGCAAGTTTTTGATATATATGCAATTTTACATCTTTAGAAGGATATATACGCAAACCCCTTACATTTCACGTACTATATCCAAAAGAGATGATCAAACTAACCCTCTTGAGATGAGATCTATACCAATTTAAAATTTTCTTTTAAAACTTTTTCCAAACTGACCCTCCGCTTCTTGACGCGTGTAGCCATGTATCGTTTTTGTTGTGAAGCATACCTTTTTTTATTTGTATAAATGGGATACTTAATCTCGAAAAGTGATAGGAAGAAAACAACAGTTAAAAGGATGTAGATCTGATTTAAAAAGGTTTAATTCACTGATCTATTTTATCTATATTTTTCTAATAATTACAACATGACCACTGTGAGAGGGATCCATTTGAGACAAAATCAAATACAACAGTCACAAAAGCTGGGCAACTTCTTCATATTACTCTATTATATAGTAGTTTACCAGTCGCATAATAATGTGGGTCAATGTAACCTAAGGTGCCCGCAGCAGCTGTAGTTACAACTGTTTCCCCGATGTTAGGGCAAAATCTTGCTACACCAAAATCCCCCAATTTTGCGTTAAAATCCTGGAATAGGAAATGACAAGACTAATGGTTAACTTTAATATCATAAAACCTAATTGTAGTGTTGAGTGGTTTGATCACCACCATATATAAATCATCAATAGCTTCGAGTAAAAAGTACATACTTGATCCAGCAATATATCAGAGCTTTTGACACCTCTGCATACAACTTGATCTTTTAACGAATGCAAATAAGTAAGTCCACGGGCTACACCTATGAGTATGCTAAGTCTTGTTCCCCAAGAAAGTGGTTCAGGTGAATCTACAAAACTTAATCATGTTACAAGGCCACCTTATGGCAATCAATTTATCATAGAAAAAGAATAACTGAACAATGGTTTTAGTGATATTAGATTTAGTTTACTTGTGAATAACAAGTCATCATAACTTCGCGTATGTATGTACTCGTAAACAAGCAAGTATTTGTGTTCATCGCTGCAGTAGCCCAAGAGAGTAATAATATTTGGATGAGCCGCTTGTCCTAACAAGCTCACCTCCGCCTGAACTTGCAAAATTTAATGTTACAGTCAGCAAAAAGTTAATATAGGCAAAGACATTCATCAATGAATGTGATACAAGCATCCAAATTTATTTTGTGTTGTGTTTAATAATGTTAGAACATGCTATAAATTAGATGGTGTTTATCCTAATTTGCTTATTTTGAGTTGAACTTAGCAAGTTAGCATGTTAGGGCCTGCTTAATCGAAGTGCTTATTTTAGATGTGATTAAAGTTACCTTTTACCCGCATATTTAATCTAAACCCCTTAATGAAAATGGATTTGATTTATAGTTTCTAACCTCGCTAGGTGTGTAAATTTGGCCAAGTNATTTTTGTTGTACGGCTTTTGTTGCTTACCAACCATTCGCCACGTCCTTGATAGTGCACTTGATGGCGTCTTTTAACAGCAACAGCAATTCCCACACCTTCTTTTGAAGGAAAGAATGTGTTCTCGTCAACCCAACCTAAGAACGCCTTTCCAAAACCACCACGGCCCAAGCGCATATCTTGACTAAAGTTACTTGTAGCTGTTTCCAAATCAGCAAACTTAAATACTTTTAAACTTGGCTCTGGAATTCCAAGATCCTCAGAAACTTCTCTTGTGTCTAGAAACATGTTGTCAGCCTCATCATTAGTATTACCAACAGCACTTATATTGTTGCCCACGCCACTACTTGATTTTGGTGCTGAAAAGAATCAATATAACAGATTATCTCACACAGTTATCTGATAAATAAAAAATTTGAACACAAGGTTCATTAAAGGATGAAATACCAGAATCCACTTGTTTGGTAGTGAAGGGTAAGATATGAAGCATTTTACGAAATATTGTTCTCCCTGCAGCTTGCAATGACTTCTGGTTTTTCTCTTCTTGCGTAAGTACAACTTGAAGTTTAACCACAACATCTGCCATTGTAACTCGCAACATTGGATCGTTGTGCAAACATCTCTGAGCAATTCTTACAAACTCCTTCAAACATTTCGGTGATATTTGATCCCTTATATCAAAATCAATTATATGTTTTAGTTTGCCTTCTTTGATAGAGTCTTGAGCCCATTTTGCTAAACCCCAATCAAGGCTTTCATCCACGGCACGCTTCCTACATAAGACTTCGAACAGCACAACCCCAAAAGCATACACATCAGATTTACTTGTCAGCTTTCCAGTATAATAATAATCTGGGTCTAGATACCCAAAAGTTCCTTTTATACGTTCATCCACATCACTTGACGACGGTTGCCTTGGAGCCATTTTGGACAACCCCAGGTCCGAAATTTTAGGTGCCCAACTTTCATGTAATAATATATTTGAAGTCTTCACATCACGATGTACAATACCTGACTCAATTCCAGTACCAGTGTGAAGATAATCTAGCCCGCGAGCCGCACCTAAACATATGTTAAGTCTTTGAAGCCAAGAAAGAGGTGTACCAAGTTTATGGAGATGATCTTCAAGTGTCCCATTCGACATATACTCATAGACAAGAATCATCTCATGTCCATGATTACAATAACCAATCAAAGACACAAGGTGAATATGACGTAAATTTGAAAGCATTTCAACTTCAGCCCAGAACTCATCTTTCCCTTGATCAGACATGGAGTCCAACCGCTTAATAGCAGCATCGACACGAGTCGAGCCATTGAATATGGAACCTTTGTAAACTTTGCCAAATCCTCCTTGTCCAATAACTAATGATTCGTCAAAGTCTTGTGTTGCTGATAGAATTTCATGAAATTTCAGTTCACGGCCTGGTTGTGACCATTGTAAGGCTGTTGAAGCCGAGGCTGTGGTCGAGAACATGATTGTTGATATAAAAAAGAGCTTTAGTCAAACGGAGATCGATGATCTTCTGATTCTTATTCTTCACTGTGTGAAGTGTGAACTGAAAAATGCTTATGGATACAAAAAGATGCCGGGTGTTAGCGCGTTGACTTTTTATTTACTACTCGTCTTTGTTAAGGGATTTTTTTTATCATTTCTTAAATGTCTAATACTACGTACCAATTTAAGGAAAAAATGCATTTTTTTTTTTTAAGTGGGGTTTTTGCATTTTTTTTTTTTAAATTATAATGGAAAAATGCATTTTGATTTTGGCAAGTCATCTAAAGACATTTTGACATTGATTAGTTTTACTCAATGTTGTAAAAGGCGTGCCGCCACGCCTCAAGCCTTACGCGTCTTTGTGAAGCCTTGCCATTTCTTAAGACGTGCTTAAGGCGGCAACAAAATATTTATAAATTTATGTATTTATAATTTTATATCATTTTATAAGAGCAATTTCAAATACTAAAGCCCAAATCCCAAATAGTCAGGCCCAAATACGAGACCCAAGTAGGAATTAAGTTTTGAAATTACGAGGCCCAAGAAAGAAATAACCCAAATACTTAAAATTCAAGCCCAAATCCATAAATCCCCTAAATGTTTCTAAAAATGGCGCCACGCCTTACCAAAAAGGCGCGCCTTTACACGCCTTTTCGCGCCTTATTCCACGCCTTTTCACACGACGCCTAGACCTCACGCCTTGGTCCATTTCGTGGCGCCGAGGCCACGCCTCGCGCCTTGGCGCGCCTTTTAGAACACTGGTTTTACTCATTTGAGTGTGATTCGTCTCAAAATTATTGTCCACATTTTTATTTTGGGATAACTTAAATTAATTGTCCACTTTCCCTTTTAAGTAAAAACCAGTGTTCTAAAAGGCGCCCCATGGCGTGCCGCCAAGGCGCGAGGCGTGGCCTTGCCGTCACGAAATGGACCTTGGCGGCTGCTCTAGGCGTGGCGTGGAAAAATGCGAGAAAAGGCGCGCCTTTTGGCAAGGCGTGGNTTTTTAACTATTTTGAACCGGCATTTGAAATTTGGACTATTTGATATTTGGGCCTGATATTATATACTACGTAATAAGTAATAGTCTAAATGTCTAATATAGTAGTCCAAATGTATATGAAATATGATATTATAACATAAATGATAAATTTATAAATATTTTTTTGCCGCCTTAGTCACGCCTTAAAAAACGTCATGGCTTCGTCATGGCTTGTAAGGCTTGAGGCGTGGCCATGCCGTCATGTCATGCCTCACGTCATTTATAACCTTGGTAAAAACTAGAGAATATAGTAGGGGAATATTCCCTTTATAAATAATAATAATTTTCATTGATGATAACAGAGATTACATAGAAAGTAGATCTAGAAATAGATCTACCCAGAAATTATTCATACAAGTAAGAAAACCTGAAACATTTAACAACTCTATCCTTTTCTTTAGCTTCTCGCTTCCACGCTTCAACATCCCGAACAATTTTACTAAGAAGGGTAGTCGCCAAAGTTTACTGGTTGTAGGGGGCGGTGGCCTTGAAAGTAAAACCATAGAAAGCCAAAGAGAGGGAACGAGAGGAAAGAAGAGGGAAAGAGAGATAGATAGATCGCAAGCCATAAAGAGGAATGGTTGAAAACAAAAGTGGCATCACTTTTATTAAACTTTGTAATTCTTATCTCCTGACAATAATTTTGAGACGGATGAAGTACTATTTTAGTTTCTCTTATAAAAATTGTACACGTGCAATAAAAACAAATAAATACAAGGGACAATAGTCACAATACTATAATTTAGTAGTGTACACATTGTATCCTTAAAGGCTTTAAAGTCTGACATTTCGTTAACTTGAATTACTTATATTAGAAATATGATACGATATAAAAATATTTATTGTGGACGCTAAAATTGAAACGGATATATTTTTCTTTGATGCAACGAAGTAATCTAAGGGTGTAAACGAGTTTAGCGGAGTTTTTGCTTGATGAGGCTCCCGTTCGGCTAAATTAGTGAAGCTTGAGCTCATTAAGGCTTGGCTTGTTTAGAGCTTCTTACAAAACAGAACTCGAGCAGCTCACAAGTAGCTTGACTCGTTTGCACCCCAAGAGTCATATGAGGTAAAGATATGAAGAATGTAATGTTACTTTATCTTTTTTTATTAAATATTTTTCATGTTCACGTTATCCTGGAATCCGGAGGCGCGTAACTGACTCTTATGTACGCAACTTAAGCGGGGTATCCTACGACCATTTTCGACCTTTTTTCTGACTACTTTAAAATATGTACCTTGTGAGCATGTCAGGTTTGAAAACTTGAGCTATTACCGAGGAATAGAATATTCGGTGTAACAATGAATGTACACACCACTGTCACGTTATCGTCACGTTAGCTTTTCAGAGCTTAATCCGATCCACCAATCAACAATCGTTATCAGCATCACCAAATTCATTACATTTTACATTAAACATTTCTGAAAGTAAATGTTAATATAAAAAGTAAATTTTTTATAAAATCACCATCAAAGTTACCCTTTCACTAAAAAATAAAATAAAATAAAATAAAAAAAATAAATAAAAAAAAATTATTCATCACATGTTAAGCGCACCTTTGTTACGTCTAATTTACTTTAGGAAAATTAGCTTTTTACATGCTCTGCTTAGATTGCGCGCTGTGGTCACCAGATCGACTATTTTTGTGTCACTGTCACATCACCAAACTCACAACTAGACACATGCAATGATGACCACTAAATTCATTTTGGGGTATTCTAAATACACCAAAATGATTACTAATCATTGACTTTTTTTTTTTTTGTTACTTGATCCTTATATTTATTACTGCACAAACTTTCATGTAACATTATACTCCAAAGCATTTTAATAAATTAACATAAAAACATTTTATCATTTTTCTTTACATGTGTTCGTATATAATTACATTTGACGATAAGTTTCATATTAAGTATTTTCACTAATTTATTATCTCAATTTAGACATGTGTTCGTATGTATTTTTTTTATGTTTTTTGTTTTTTTTCTCCTTGAAAGCAAATTTGAGTTTTAAAGTATTTGATTAAAAGAAGAGTTATTTTATACATCAAATTTTTCTCATATACTAAAATATTCATCTTTACCATCCATCTAAAAATAAAATAATAACTAAGATTAAAATAATTTTAAGTCTAACGAATGCGTATGCGTGCATTATAACTTATAGGTAGTAGATATATCACGATAACTCGTGTTTTCATTTTGAAATTTATTAATAACAACGACATATTTATTAAAAGGAATAACATGAGTCGTTCTTTTTAAAAACGAGGCATTCTAGCCCGTGCTGTTAATACAAATAAACCGTAAAAATATTTATTTATATCTTACGATCTTCTTATGTTTTGTTAATAACAAGCGTAAAATCATTTTAACGAAATAAATAAAATATGTAAATTTTCGAGCCAATAGTTTTCTAACTCATTTCACTAAATAAATAAACCATAAAACATGTCTAGTTAAATAGCTTATCCAAAGCCAAAACCATTTTTATGAAACACGTAATCAGTAACATTTTTTACTTACGCTTTCATAGAAATACATAGTTAAAATCTAAATAAACATGTAAGTAAATAGATAAGATCTAAATAAATTGAATCTTTCAATAGATAAGATTTAAATTACACGAGGTAAACATTGTCCCTTAAATGAAAGGTTTCGCGGTCGATTCTCAGTTATTTATATTACTTTTCATATATCTATAGTTATTGAACACATATTTTTTGATACTTAAGTAAAAGATCTGCTTTTATTATATGGGCAATACCAGTCTACTTTCGTGTTTCTATAAGTTTAGTGATGTTTATATATATTTTTACAAAATCAATGATGTTTATGTAAAACTTTATAAGTTACGTAACCCAAATGAACAAAATAAAAGTCTATTATTTTATGCGCATTATTTTGAAATTTTAGTAGCGTAACCCAAAATAAAAGATAAATATATTATAAAAGATAAATAAAAGTTGATTTTAATCGTAAAAAGAAAAAAAGAGTGAAAAAAAAGTAAACATACGCAAAAGAAAAAAGAAAAAAAATAGGTTGTGACTTAAGTAAATTAAGTATAGTAATTAAACTAAAAAAACTATAAGGGGGTCCCATTAATTTAATGCTATGTTGCATTGCTAAATACGAGAAGTGAAATTCATAGTACTTTGACCAAATATATATCCTGGTGTCTTTAGTAGCACCCTTCATTTTTAGACAAAACCAATAAATATAATGATTGTAAACTCACAACTAGACACATGCAATGATGACCACTAAATTCATTTTTAGACAAAACCAATAAATATAATGATTGTAATTATAAATATTTTTATTACATTCAATGGCCAAAGACTTGTTTTTTTACCGGTGGGATGTTTTTGTCTTGCACAGTGTTTCGTGGTCACCACCACCAAACCCAAGCCAAGGTATTGTCATCACGCGTTGTGATGGCACAACCGTAATAACCAATTGTGCGCTGCGATGCATCATCAGAGACCACAAGTGGCGATGGGTGAATAGCTCCATTACGCTAGAGTTAATTACAAATTTCGTTACACATGTTTTCATTTTTCGTCCTTTAACTTTAATAATTATCCTTGTGGTTGTCCAAATTCAAGAGACCAGTCCTTTGACCAAACGCCCGTTAACTTTTCCTCGATAAAATACTCACGTGAGATGCACATGAATACACAATCTTTAAAGTTTAAACTAAACCCAGGTTTCAGTTGAGGATGCATACACACACAATCTTTAAAAATAAACAATAGCCAATCCAAACATGGCCTTTAGTTCTTCTTCTTGTTGTTCCTGTTCAAGTCAAATGCTGCAGTTACAAGGTCTTTGTTCCTATAACAAACCCACCATTACTATTAATAAATCCCCTTTTCTTTCCTCCAACCAACAACAAACTTTTAATAACAGAAACAGTTCCACACACACTCATTCTTCTTCAATTTCAGTTTCATTTTCAAACCCAGTTACATCTCCTCCATCTTCATTAACAACAACAACAACAAAAGAACAAAACCCTGAATTGACACTTCAAGATTTATGCAACGGTCACGTGCCTGACCATGTCTTACAAAGGTCACTCACTCACTAATTATCTTTTATTATTATTATTGAATAAAAATCACTTTTTTTTTTTTTAATATATATATATATTAGTTTCTTGAATTTGCGTATTGCTGCTCAATTGCTTATTTATGGGCTTATTATGAATTTAATGTGATTTTGGCTTAAATTTCATAGGCCCGAATTTTTCCGGCTTATTTTGAGACATATGGGTTTATATAAGTTTATTATGGGTAAAGTGAAAGAAAGTATATAGGAAATGTAGCTGGAGGCTTTGATATTGTCTGTTGGAGGAGGAGCTGTGTTCTTGTCAAGTTGAGATCTATTCTGAACTCCGAATAGATGATGTAGAATGGGAAATGTAAACTTGACTGGGACATTGCTCTCAGGAGGATAGGATGGTTTTGAATGGAGGTCTGAGGCCTTCTATTGGCTGTACCTTTCTACTATCTGTGTGAGGATGTAGTCTGCATAACAGTTGAGAGTTATACTCAATGAGACGGAAATGTAGTCCTTTTTGGTGAATGGTGAACTGAATTGAGATGCTCCTTGTGTGGAAGTAGTATAGATGAGTTGTGTATGTTCCATTTGTTGAATGTTTGTATTTATTGTTGGCAGACATTGGTTACATGTTGGACAGGTCAACTATTCCAATTCTTTTGCTTGTACTTGTATATATTAGTTGGAGGTAATATAAGTTTACCATTTTCACCCAAAAAAATAAAATAAAATAAAAAATGTTTATTATGGGTGTGTTTGGCGCACAGCGTTTAAGAGCATTTAGGAGCGTTGAGCGTTGTAATTTTTAATGCTCCTTTGGCAAGCAGCAAGTAGCTTTATCTATTTTTCGGAATGCCCATATTCCAATTGAGACATGTGATAAACTTATAATTATGATGTAAAAGATAGTTTAGTGGAGCCTAATGACTGTTATATTTTTTTAAGATTAGCTACTTTGCATTGCGTTCTCAATGATGGTTTATTTAATTTTGACACAAATAAGCTGTCAAGCCAAGAGCCGAAACGTTTGGGTATTCAAAACAGCTTAACGTGTATTCCAAATGCAATAAGCCGATTAGCTCATTACACAGCTTACCCAAACACCCAAGATTGTCAATTTTGAATAAACAACACCCACTCCCGCGGGGGAGGTAGGATGCAGACAATCATTATGAATTGATAGATAGTTTAGTAGAGCCTAATGACTGTCCTTCAGGTTGTCAATGTTTCACCCGTATTATCCAAGTGCTGAATATGCTCTTTTAGATAAGCTACTTCACATTGGTTTCTCAGAATGAAATGAGGGATACCCAAGACAGCTTATTGTGTTTTCAGGATGTAATAAGCCGATTAGCTCTTTAAATAAGCTTACCTAAACACCCCACATTGTCAACTGTGACTGTTAATTTATAATAAGCTGATTTTGGGGCAACCCATATCATCCAGAGAATGATCAATAGAATAAAGTTGCTTAAATTCATAATTTTGTTACTTTTCTTTAACTAATTGACAATTTATTTTTTATTTTTTATTTTTATTATTATTATTATTATTATTATTTTTATTTATTTATTTATTTCAGTTAAAAGTTAGTTGCTTTAGCACTTTTTCAAAGGTTTTAGCAGTTTTTACTTACAAACACAATGACTAGTCACAGTGGAGTTTGGTGCCGAATATTGCTTGCTTTATTTAATGCTCAAAGTGTGTCATTTTGACCTGGTTTACCATGATGCAGGGTTGAAGAAGTCGGATATGTCACACCTACAGAGATTCAGAGACAAGCTCTACCAGTCCTGTTTTCTGGTCGTGATTGTATTCTTCATGCCCAGGTATGTAATTGCTTCTATATATCTCTTTATAAATTGTCTCATTTCACCTTCACACCTTTTTTAGGAACATCACTTGATGATAGTATAAACTTTACAAACCCTTTCCAAGAAAAAAGGTGCCAATAGGATTAGAACCGATAACCATACTGCCAAGGACCATATAGTTTGCCAACTAAATGCCGTAAAGGTACAAATGGGGCAGTTATATTCAATTGTTATTTGTTTTGGTTCTGTAGACAGGTTCAGGGAAAACCTTGGCATACCTGTTATTGATATATTCAGTAATAAACACACAAAGATCAACAGTGCAAGCATTGATTGTGGTACCAACTAGGGAGCTTGGCATGCAAGTAAGATTTGTCGGTGGTTATTTAACTCATCGAAGTATTTAATATGGAAATGAATAGTATTATCCTAAATTTAATCAAGTGTTATTCTGAAATTTTGTATTTTTTTTTACTATTAAAGGTTGCAAAAGTTGCTCGCATGCTTGCTGCAAAGTCAGATGAAGCTGTACTAGAAGATAAGTCATGCACTATTATGGCTCTTCTAGATGGAGGAACTTTAAGAAGACAAAAAAGTTGGTTAAAGGTGCTAATATCTCTCATTCCGTATGTGTATAACTCGGTTTGAAGGTGGCAGTTTGACCCGTTTACTTAGAATTGGTTAATTTCGATTATCGTTTGTGACAACTGGTCAAGCGGGTACACTTGAAAAACTTAGCTAAAAATAAAACTGGCCAAAAGTGACCTGAAATGTAGTTAACTTCTTACAACCTCTTATTGCTCTTTATCCGAAAAGTTAGATTTTTATTATAAGAGTATGGGCATTTAATCATATTTAACACGTTAATTTGCCCAACCTTTGTTGACCCGTTACCCAACCATCCATTTTGCCACCTCTACGGCTCTACCTCAGTTACATTACTCTTAACTTGTACAAAAAGACAAGTCAAATGATTCATTTTATAATATCTTTTGAATTGCTTATGTTAAAAAAACGTATCAAGCATTTATGCTCATACACTACAGAAGAAACTTACTAAAAATTTGTATGATTCAGGCTGAGCCCCCTACAATAATTGTTGCAACACTAGGAAGCTTATGCCAAATGCTTGAGAAGCATATGATCAAACTAGACTCGTTGCGTGTGCTAGTAATTGATGAGGTATTTTCTTGCAAATCTAATATTACTATGTCCTACTTATTTATCTCGAAAATTGGATTTAAGTACATATGTTTTGATTTAGCATCTGATTTGATCTTTGTTTAGGTTGATTTCATGTTTAATTCATCGGATCAAGTTAGCTTACTTCGAAAGTTATTGATATCTTACACATCAATTAACAAGCGTCAAACAATATTTGCTAGTGCATCAATTCCCCAACACAGACGGTTTTTATATGACTGTATACAACAGAAGTGGACTAAGGTTTGAAGTCATCCTAATTATATTCATAATACAATTCGTTATCGGTTTCCTGATATTCATATTCATTTTATTTGTTACAACAGGCTGATGTTGTCCATATCCATGCAAATCCTGTTCAGCCAATGCCTCTGCGTGTAAATCACAGATTTTTGGTGAGTCAAATGCAAACTCGGGAAGTGAACTCTATTTTTTTGTCCATCTACACGTTTCTCATAAATAAATAAGGGAAATTTCCAAAAATGCCCCGGGGCATCCCCAACGCATCAACATTCACCCCAGCCGCAATTTTTACTCCTAAATGCTCAGGGCGACTGGGCAACCTTTAAATACCACTTTTGTGTGTGTGTGTGTGTGTGTGTCAAAAATAGACCGTATTTCAATATTTTTCAATATTTTTGTCAAAAATCGACCGTATTTCAATTATTGACGGGACTCGTGTTGCACGTATGTTCAGTTGCCCAATTTGAAAGTTGCCGAAGGTCTATTCTGGAGTTAAAATAAAAAGTGGTCCAAAAGTTGATGCTTTGGGGGTGCCTCCAGGGCATTTTTGGAATTTTCCCAATAAATAATGTCCTGAATATGATTACTAAATCAAAACTTTTAGTTATCACAACACTTGTCTAAATATCTGCATAAAACGATTTAAGAGGTTGTATCATTCGTAATAAAACCTAGGAGGACTTTAAACCCATTCGACCAGTTATTCTTTAACACAACTCAGATTGATCCATCACAAGTAACGGGCCAAAATTATCACCTCTGGTTTATATGTTTTCTTATCCTGCAGAACCCGAAAATTGTAATTACTAATGTGCCAATAATCCATTATTGGTTTTCAGGTATGCAGTAGAAGCGACAGACACTCTGCATTGTTGTCTTTGTTGCAATCTGATAAACCTCAGTCTGCCATAATTTTTGTTAATGAACAGGTTAGTGCTACATGACATTCTCTGTTCTTGCTTGGGTTGACTTTTCTAGTATTACACCACTTATTTGCGGAAATGAAATCAATTTTTTTTTAAAACAGTATTAAGTTGATAGCAATGAAATTCTTACCACAAGGCACAAACTAGTCGGGTAGGAATAAGTATGAAACCAGACTAACTATTGTAACAATAAAATGTGTCATTGGTTAATAAACTGAAGTATTAATTGTATTGCAGTCTGAAAAGTCTAAGAAGGCTGGAAATGCCCCTGCAACTGATGTTGTAATTGATGCGCTGAAGAATTCACATATAGGGAGTCATGAAATTCTGCTTTTAGAGGAAAAGATAAATTTCAACTCCAGAGCAGCTTCTTTTGCAGTAAGTAATACCATGCAAATGACCTGTTTACCCTTGTTCATTTCTTTCATTTGATGCCTTGTTGCACTTGACTGGGTATTTCGGGCATAAAGATAGGCTAAATGGAACAAAAAGAATTTTAGGCCAACCCTATATGTCCGACCTGTACTAAAGTACTCTTTTTGACTTGATACCCAATGCGCCCGGCCCGCTTAGTTTCCACCTCTATGAACAAAGATTCTGTGGGTAATATAAGTTACCTGGTTATAATAATTGATAGGAACTTAGACAAGGAGGAGCATATCTTCTGGTGGCTACTGATATTGCTGGTAGAGGTGTTGACCTACCTGATACAACCCACATATACAATTTTGACTTACCAAAAGATGCAGTACACTATCTACATCGAGCTGGAAGAACAGGTAGAAAACCATTCTCAGAAGCTATATGTGTTGTTACCACCTTAATTACATCAGAGGAGCGGTTTGTATTGCAAAGATATGAAAATGAATTGATGTTTCACTGTGACGAACTGTTTCTGTAAGGATGCTTGTAAATTTGATGCAATCTAATCCAGTTTCATTTTCCTTGCTAATTTTCTCCATTTTGTATCTTTGTTTTCATGTAGTGCAAGTAATATACCCTCTTTTGTGTAAATATGGCCTTTCAATAAAAACAAAAGATTTTTGCGAGAATTTTGATATTCCAATGTTTCATATCAACAAAAAGAGAAGTTATGCTATAGGAGAGTAATTTTTTTTTTTTCAAAATTACCTATTTGGCTTGACAACTTATAAGTGCTGATGTCATTAAATGTGGTTCACCAAGATTATGAATTCTATGGTTTTGTTAGTGGTGTTTTACTATCTAAGATATTTTGCTAACAAATGAGCATCTCTACAGAATTATTAGATGTTCCCATTATTGGTTAATCTTAATTCTAATGTGTGCTCAACACTTGAAATCACATGCTTACATCATTGAACCAAAATTTCGTTTTATTAAGAGTGGAATGTTACAATGTATTCACATGGCTTGGCACTGATACCAGCTTGTCAATTCTTCCTCTGCATAGACACCTTTTACATTCTTAATTTTCATCCTCAAACACGAGAATAAAAAACAAAATGGTTTATATGACTAATCCATCCTTAATTGTTGAATTCTTTAATAGGATTGTAATGCCTGATCGAATGTAAAACCCTTCCGAAGATCTGTCAGCCTCCTGTATGCCCTGTAATTGTATGCATTATTATAAAGTTTCATTAGTTCTTGGTTTTCTGACACTAATAAATATGCTTCTGATATCTCAGAAAGTATATGACTAAATATGTTTTTGCATTATAACCTTATGTCCTTATATTTCTCACTTAATTTTGACTCACTCGTATATGAATGGGCTAACAAACAAACAAGTGGGTCTAACTGTCTAAAAAGTTAAAAAAAAATTGAAAGTCGCCAAAGTGTTTTGTTTGATGAATAAGATTCGATTGCTATTAAAATAATTCTTTTGTACCTAGACCTGATATGCTAATTTTCATTAAAGAGATAAAACAAAGCTGGACAAAGGTGTTTCAGGTTTACCAAATTGACCCAATCCAAGGCCCGTCCGACCATACAAACATTACCAATTTCTACCTGCTGCCTGACCCGACCATATTTCTACCTCTAGTAGTTACAGCATATCTAGATGGGTTTACCTCTGAATTTGCAATGACTACATTCTTCCCAATTCTGGCATTTTTGTCAATGATGCAGGTTCTGCAAAATATTACAGTAAAGAGTTATCAGAAGAAAAGTACTAATTGATGATTTATCTAGTTGACTGAATTGACCAAGTTTTATACTATCTCTTACGTGATCTTTGTATTCTCTCCTATTCCTATAGGAACACGGCCTTCAGCCATCAATGATGTAATTTCAGCCTCTGTCTCGTAGTAGTCAGCACCAAGCATCACGGTGTCCTGCAATTGTTTATGCATACAGTTAATGATTTTTTTTTTTGTTTGACATAAAAGCATAAGAAATGTTATGTAGTGCTTAAACAAGTAAGACATGTTCTAGGCGGATGGTTAGTCTAACCTGAATGGAAATAAGAAAGTATATCGGTCCAAACTTTTAAGAATGCTAGTTTATATGCAATCACAAACCTTTAGGTGAACATTGGAGTTAATTCTGGATCGAATGCCAACAACGCTGTGCTCAATGAAACTATTGGTTAGGAAACTACCATGTGATATGATTGAGTCAACGATCTGCATAATTAGGTGAAGGGAGAGGGTGAGACACATACAATATTAACAGTTGACTTTAGTAGCTGCTTTAGGAAGTCCCGTGTTTTGAGCTTGATACAAAACTTTTTTTCTTCGCATTTAGAACAACTTATTAATATAGTGTTTGAATTCTTTTTCTAACAAAATTGACAATTTGTGGATGACATGACTCGAATGATACATGTTGAAAGCATATGAAGAATTGTGAAAATGATATATTGCTAACCTTGCAGTTGTCAACGTTTGATGGTGGAAGATTTCTTCTAGAGGTATACATTGGCTTTGTTGCATCATAGAAGCTAAAACGTGATGGCTGTAATTCAAAATCAGATGCAAAAAATAGTTAAATGCAACCCCAATCAGAACATAAATATACTTTATTGCAATATCAACAGTGTGGTGGGGTGATTATGTGTGTGTAGTAGAGATTGGGTAACGGGTGGGGTCAAATGAGTAATAATTACTATACAGGTCCAAACGGGTTGGGTCAGTTGGGCCAATCCCAAACTTATCTATGCTTTTAAAAGGGTTGGGTCCAAATGGGTTGGGTTCAAATGCGTTGGGTAGGTGAGTTTTTACCCAATTGTCCCATTTGACTTGTTAAACATAAAATTCAACATTGACCCATTTTTAGTAAAATGGGTCGAAATTGTCACCTCTAGTGTGGAGATGAGATGCCTCATTATTCCCTTCGCCTTTACCCATTATAATTTGTAATTGTAGTTGCGACAGAGGGAATAGGAACATTAGATCATATTGTGAGTTATTAGGGGTTTTAAGTGTAAATTTTTCTTACGACATACTGTATGAATAAAATGGCTTGAAGTTAAAATACAGGGGAACTGGGAATACAACTCACATGTTCAGTAAGCGCAAGATTTGCTTCAAAGAAAGATCTGATTGTACCAATGTCCTCCCAGTAGTCATTGAATAAAAATGCCTGCGAATAATTAACATTCATTTGTATGCATTTATGCTCAATATGAACTTGGAGCATAATTTTTCCTGATATTCAAAACACACACACATATATGTACTAGTGTTCTTTATTCATTCTAAAGAGCTTCAACAAACCTTTATGTAATATTCTGAGGCTGAAGCAGGGATGATCTCTGATCCGAAATCATTTGCTGTAGGGAAACGCCATCTGTAAAAGTTATGACTTGGTTTATTTTGTAATTCAGACAAGGATAATCAGCTACTGTTAAAGGTTAGATGATGTAGACCTTGTTCCTTTTAATTTTTGTAACACCCTTTATTCTCCTGTTTACTTGAGTTATCATTTTCAATGTGTACAACCTTGCAAGTCATTATATTAAAAAGTCCAGATTTTCATGGTGATAATATTGTTTATTATAGTCATAATCAACATATTCTATGTTTACAACAAATTTCAGGGAAAAGGTGTTGTGGGTCAACCCGACCCGACCCACCCTGAATTGGCCCGCACAAAAAGGACCCGATTTCACCTGTTACCTTATCCACTGGTCCTTGCCACCTCTAAATTAAGTTAAACAGAAAAGTTTTTAGTCTTTAGGTTATATTCCCTCCGTCCCAAATTAAATGACACACACTTTTAGAGTTTTAGATAAGTGCAATTATTACACTCCGTACCAATAAAATGTCATTTTTACCTTTTAAACCATTTTGATTGGCTGAAATTTGGAAGTGGACACTTATTTTGGGACAAACCAAAGTAGAAAGATGGCCATCTAATTAGGACGAAGGGAGTAGAATGGATGACTAAATGTTTGGTTATTAGCGTATGTACTATAGCGTATGATAGTATGTATATCAATTGGTGCATCATCTACCTCAAAAGATTCAAAAGGATCTCCTTCTTGAAAATGTATACTCCCATCGAAGCAATGTATGGTTTCTTTTCAGCCTCGTCTTTAGACAATCCCAAAACTGTTGTATCTACTGCCTGGAGTATTAATTTAATCTTAAAAATGTTTGCATCATATAGTTTTATTATGCTACTTAAAAGTTAATCCAAATTTACCATTGCTTTCAAGTCATTCCCTTTAGGCTTTTCACTGAAAGAAAGGACTCTTCCTTTTCCGTCAATCTTCATCAATCCAAAATCTGAGGCACGACTGTCATGGATGCAGAAAGAATATTAAGAAGGCAAAGAATGCCAAAAAGAAAGCCGGTTTCGGATGTAAACAATAACAAAAATAAATCTTTATATTCTTAATCATATCAGTTGATATTATTTTTGCTTGTTGTGAGGAACTAAATAGAAATGTACACATCAGAAATTCAGTTGATAGTATAGTTAAATAACCTGTCGTCCATGGGTATACAAGAAAGTGTAATGTCTGCACCACTTTGTCGATGGCTCTGTAATAGATATCGTTAACATGTGAATAAGTAAATATGTATAGTTATAGTTTTATTCGTAGGAGCTTGAAGTTTGTGAAAGGCTTTAGCATTTCACCTGAAGAAAGTCCATATAATCCATTCGATACAAGTGATCTCCAGATAGAATAATGACATCCTCAATATCCTTGCTTCTTGCATCCTACAGGCTCCAAAATTATTAAAATTGTGGCAAGTGCATTTAGAAGTGGAAAAATGGGCACGCGGCGATTGGATTACTATCCAAAACTGGTATGGGTCGGAAAAAGTAGGCTTAGGTTGGTCTGAAACACTTAAATATTATTTTTAGTAACACGACTTAGGAATATGCATTGAAAATTTAGGTGACTACTAAATGTGTTCTACCCATTTGATTCTTTTCTTTAAAGCTGATATTTTTCCTTATTTTCCAACAAAAGCTTTATTTATTTTACCCTGTGATATTTACTGATGGGTCAAAATTGCCATCTCCAGTATAAACTACACATTCCTGATAAACTATGAGAGTCCAGAAAAATTATCTCAAATTTTTCCATAAATAAATGGTGGGCACCTCAAAGAGCCAATGAAACTGACGAACAGCATCTGCGGTACCCTGGAACCATCTCTTACCTTCCTCGCCCGGAGTTTGAGTTGCTGACAATGCCTGAAATCACTTTATTACTACCACAAGATCATAATGCGTACAAGGATCATAAGGACAATCAACGGTTACCTCAACGAACCCATCACCAAAGTTAACACCATTGCCAAAATTATAAGCACGGGCTAAATGCCTGTTAAGTGATGCCGAATTAAACTGAGTCAAAATGTAGACTTTATTAATCCCACTGTTGATACAGTTACTCATTGGCACATCAATCAGCCTATAAGCTCCTCCAATAGGTACCTATAACTACCATACATCAATTTACCACATTTCTCATAAATCGCTTAATTTCAATGCTATTAGGAAATATGAAAATGCATACTGCAGGTTTCGCACGGCGCTTTGTGAGAGGAAAAAGACGAGTACCAGCTCCACCTCCCAATATAACAGCCACAACAGTCCTTGGGTCCCTTTTCTCCATCTCAAGGTCCCTCAACTATACAAATACATTCATCAAGTCAAGACTTTGCAAATGCTACATTGACTTAACGTTGACGTTTTACGGGTCAGTTTTTAGAGGAAGAAAACGCTCACCTTTGCCTCACCTGTGGCAATGCCGGTGAGGGTCATGCATATACTTGACTTAACATTGTTTTTCTTTTGTACATTTTTAGCANAAAAAAAAAAAAAAAAAAAAAAAAAAAAAAACACATAGATGGTATTAAGATACTAAGAGCATCCACAATGGCAAAAGTCTTTCATGACTTTTTACATTTAATGCAATTAATGCATACTACATTTAATACATATCACTTTGATGAAAGACTTGGAGTATAACAAGTCTTTCTAAGAAGCTTTTCATGCAATGCAAAAAAAGCCTTTCAAAAGACTTATCTAAATAGTGAAAAACTATTCTGGTTTTTGCCATTGTGGATGCTCTAAATACGTGTAAGTTACTACAAGTTATAGGAACGTTAACATATGTTTTTGTTTATCAAAACTTATTTTAACCTTTAGTCCCACATAGGTTAAGGATACAAAATTCTGAGTACTATTTACAGTTTTGGTGTATCATGCAAGCGATAGGAGGGGACAGGGTGCGCAACCGCCGTTACAAGTTAGTGATGCTTAAGGTGTAACAAAACCAGCTTATGTTAATTAATGAACTAAGATAATACGTGTCATAAGAGTACAGTATATAGGATTATAGGTCCAAGTTAAGTTGTAATAAACCGGTCAGCTTTTGTTTGAACAGAGTGATTAGGTAAAAACCGTTTTTAAACAAAGTGATTAGGTAAAGATCATAACTAAAGCTGGGTTAACCCGAACTAAACAAAACTATAGAGGCTTTCAAACGGAACTTATCTTGTTATTTTAGGTGATGGTTCAGTTAACATTTTTCAATGAGATTGTTGGCTTGTTGAAAATTTTCAACAGACAATGAGCACACATATTTTCGAGTTACAAAATCATAACCCAAAAAAATGTTTACCGCTTTTCAAAATTTGAACATGCCTATCTTTGAAACCGCCCTTCCCTCCCAATTTATAATCGCTTCTTTCTAGCTACTTTCACATGGCCAAAAGTTCTTTATAGATCCAACTTTTACCATAGAACCCATCAAGCAATCTTAGCCACTTATTTTTTTTTATCAAAATAAAAAAATAAACTTTCACCCTTTTTTTAAAACTTAAATATTTCGCAAACCGTAAATCGTCAAGCTACAAAAAAAAATACCATCACGACGAGAATTAAATTATCTTTCTATAGACATGCATTGTTATATACTTTCGACGAACTTTTTTTTCGATGAACTTTATTTTTTTCACCCAGAAATATCATATATGATTCGTAAGAATCATATATGATT
>LBNU01033199.1:189063-216074 GCA_014162995.1 Artemisia annua
TGTGTCACATAAATCTTAATAACTCAAATTAAAATCCTAGTATACAACAATAAAGAGTCTCTTACAAGATAAATCAAATAGAGAAACCATATTTGGAATAGAAACAAAACATATGGTTGCTATTAACAGTTTATGCATCGTAACATATTAGAATATATATGTTAAGGGCTATCTTATATGTACATAATTACAAGTAAATTAAAACAAAGCTTTTAGCGCATAAATGGACTATGCTAGTCAACAGATGGCATATAATAAGAAATTTATCATTATTCTCATTAATATTGCATAATCACTCATATAAGCTAAATAAATAAATAAATTAACTATTACATAAACTATCTTGTTTCATATGTTTGTTAATTTTCGGGGCTTCTATAACCAATAATAATAATCATAATTAAGTTACCTAAATAATCGAGCATATACGTTATATCCTCACTGAATTGACCACCGATGAACAAGAGTTATATAAAAGTTTTAAGTGGGTTGATTTTATATTAGAATGATATATATTTTAACAATACATTACGTGTCGCTACATGACATGAAGTAATTTTACATGGCTGTTGTTTTAATATAGTCAAATTATGCAATTTTAATAAACAGACGAATGATAAATCAGTAAACTATAAGTATATGAAAGATTACGCATGTCCGCATAGCAAACTATAGTAACATGTCACTTTGAATCAGTGATTAAATAAATTACGAAGAAAGAGTTCGAGATTTACCTTTAAGCACATAGAAAATTTAAAAATCACCTTTAGAGCGTGCTGATAACGTGTTGTGACAAGAATTGAGGGAATGAATATTCTTCTTATTGATCATTAACTATGAGATTTACAAAGAGTATATATATACAAACATTAGGGCAAAAACCCTAATAGCTAACATGGGCCGTGGGCCTATTATGGGTTATATGGACATCCACTAATAATTATCCATAATACTAAAGACATTTTGACTCTTTTATTTTTTGTCATCAAAAGTGCAGAGGGCACTTGAGTAGTTTTGCTGAGGGCATTCAACTTAAATTTGATATTTTTTCCAACATAATCTATGTCTCTGCGAGAGCTTCGATGGGGGCATCTCCTCCCACTACTCACCATGTGGCTCCGCCCCTGCCTCTATCTCGCCTGTAACCTCGCGTAGGGCCCCTCCACCTCGCCTGTAACCTCGCCTAGGGTCTCGCTAGACCTCGCCAATGTACCTCGCCTGGACCTCGCTCGGGAACTCGCTTAGGAACTCGCCTGGACCTCGCTGAAGATTGTTATCGTGTTTTTAGAAGTTTCCTCGCTTGGGACCTCGCCTGGGACCTCGCTTGGGATCCACCTCGCATAGTGCCTCGCTCACACAACGCGTAGGCATGTTGACCTCGCTCANAAATTTATACTCTTGAATATACTAATTTCTTTAATGTTTTATGTTTTTATACTTTTGTTAAAAAGGAAATTTGTTTTATAGTTCGCTTTTAATAATGTAATTTATTTGAACAACGAAGTCCGTCTTTCACAAAAAATGAGAGTTTCATGTTGACCTCGCTCACAACCTCGCTTACACATCGCCTAAACCCTCATCTCGCCTAAACATCGCTTACACCTCGCCCAACTGCTAAATGTTACCTACACCTCGCCCTTATGCATGTCTATTACATCTAACGGTTACAAACTAATTTAGTAATAGATCTAATGGATAATGATAACCGTGTCATAAGAGTGCATATTGCTTAAGTCGTAACAAACCGATCAATTTTTGTTTAAGCCGAATGATTTGGTAGAAACTACTACTAGAGGTGTTGTTAGCCGAAACTAAACAAAACTAGTGATGCTTAAGTTAATTTTCGTATGAAATTGTTGGCTTGTTGAAATTTCTAAAAGCCAATAAGCACACATTTCTCTCGATTTGTAAAATTATAACTTTAAACTTACAACTCATTAATCGGGAAAACGTGATGCTAATGGCTTTCCAAAATTTGAAATTGCCTATCTTTCAATCGCACTCTTCCACCCTATTTATAATAATTTCTTTCTACTTTTATTCATTCACAGTGCGATGTGGGATGGTTGTAACTCATTTGATTTAAAATTACACACTTGTATATTTTGAATTAGTTCAGCTATGTCTTACCATGTTTAGATAAACACTGATTTATAACTATCTCTAAGTTCCGTTGTTGGTAACATTTAAAAACATAAGTTGATAGTTCTTATTTATGAGTTACAAAACCACACATGATTAATATGAGAAGACAAAATTTTACTCTTGGTTAAATGTCATTTAGGACAGCGGTCTTGACATAATCACACAATCTGCACCATATTCACCATACTAACTTCATAAGCGCCCGACGTATAGCTATACCATGAACAAATCACAATTTTATATACTGAAATCAACTTGGAATAAACAAAAAGTACCATAAATAGGCTGTACATTTTGTGTAAGACAACATTTTCGTCCTCGAAAATTGAAGGGAAAACGAAACAGAACACAACGGATTTTGAACGAAAATGTGAATGATTTATTTCTCATGACTCTATCTTGTCGATTAAGAATAGCTTCGGTTATCTCAGAAAAGACATATCGTACTGGATTCAAGTCAAAGCATAATATACTAAACGCAACAAATGATAATCGTATCCCCTCAGTAGGGATCTAAGGCAAACGTAGGATTTGACGGATATATCGTTCGTGTAATTTAATTAGGCAAATAGGATGAGAACGTATTAAATTACAGAAAACATGAGGGTGATAAACACGTTTAACTCTTCCGATTCTCAGATAGTCTTGTCATTAGTATAACCCTTCAAAGGTATTCTCATAAACAAACAGATCTTGTCCCTCAAAATCTGAGTTCTCGTATCTTAACTCACAACAGATCATAATGAACTGATTTAACGAATGCGAAATGTACACATAGCAAAGCACAGGTGTGCTCATTCATAGTAACAGATCGAATCCGTACAGAGAGAAAACAGATTGTCGGATAACATCGAACGGTAGAAAGCTCTACAACAGAACCTAATGTTCTTATCAGAAATACAGAGGTCAACAAACTCATATCGAGCATTCGAACGTATCAAGTCGTATAACTATGAAGGCAGATTAAGCGTATAGGTAGAATGAACCTAAAGTCTCACTAAACGCAGATAGTCTTAATCAGATATCAGAAATTCTAAGGTTTCTAAGGCACTCCTCGAAATATCCTATGATCACAATAAGTGCACGTTATATGATGTAAGTATTATCACGTTGGCCAGACGTCATAATACTAGCATCATATAAATATGCCCTCATGATGATCATACTTTATCTCAAGTCGTGAACTAACCATCTTATCTTAACCACCTAACAGTCCTTCTACCTCCTAGGGTAAGTCCGAATCAAAACATCATTCACAGAACGAGATCAGGGAAAAAAAATAGAATACAAATAACATAACGGAATCCAGTAAGCATTAAATGAAACATGTCGTCAAGGCGGTAGGTCTTCCGAAATTCGTCAAAATTCTCATAACAAAACCATCTTCCAAACGTACGCAGAATGAACACAGAACGGAATTGCTAAAAGTGGACTTAAATCATTCAAAGGATCTTGTCATCGATAACGGAAACTTATGTGGGTTAAGCAAAAATGAAATAACTTCATCCTTTCCAAAATCAACTCATCCAAACATAAACGTTTACTTCAAACTCCGTTCATTCAATTTCGTGAATTCAAATCTCTCCCAAGTCCGAGTAGTCTATCTACGCTTGTCCATCTTATCATATGGTGAAAGGAAATTATAACTTGAGTTTGGTCCCTCAAGCCTTCGGCACCTCTTCTTGGAATTGTGCAGTAGTAACATGAGTCTCTAACATGATCACTATGTACCCCGCCATCCGCAAACCTGCTTCTGCTATTAATTCATCTTAGTACTACTAAAATGAATAGAGGAGCAAGATTGCGCGTCCTTGACAGGTCTTCTAGCACAGCTCCAAGTTTTAAGGTAAACACCGCCGTTTTCGACTCCAGGTTATGAGTTGAATAGTTCGTCTCCGATGGTCTGGTTGTCTTGATGCCTGAACTGTAATTTCCACGTGTTGCATGAGGTATTAATCGAGTCCCATCTCAGTTTCTCTTTTCTTCTTATATGCCTCTTCCACGGTGACGCCTATCGCGAACATCTTCTACTACTCTTCTTCAAGGTTCCTAACTCTGATAATGGTTTTCCATCTCGGTCCTTCCTGTGGATACTTTATCTTCATAGGATACATGGTAGCGTTGTCTATTACAATCTCTGAACGCCAATTCAATTTTTTTTTCTTTTTTTTTATTCCAAGACAAAAGGTCATTCTAACTTAATACGAAAATTATCTTCATGTTCCTCTTTCGTCTCTAAACACGACATAATGTCATACTATGACAATTTGTCCAAACATTCTCGAAAACATAAATTCCATCGGATGCATAAGAAGGGTTGACTTATTAGCCAATACAATTGGCATCATTAAGGCTCATAATGATTATAATGAGTACAAAAGTAGCTTCACAAATCATCTTAGGGAAACTTCACGTACACTTCACGTTACCTTCCTTCTTCTTCACCAATATAACTGAAATACTTCACGGAGGCTATTTTTGGTTAGTTACCTCACTTCTTAAGAGTTCTTGTGGTTGCTTCTTCAGTCCTTCAAAACTAATATGATGCACTCAGATACAGTGTTTCAAAGGTAGACCAAATCAATCATTGGTACGCGGAAACGGATAATGATTACGGATAGTGATACGGTTTAGTTCATGATGGTCGATACACTGTCTTATACTTCTCTCTTCCTTCTTCATAAACTAACAGGAACATTTCAAGAGAAACACTAGAGTGAGCAAAAATCATCTTCCGTCAGCTTCTTCAATCTCTCATCTTCCATGGCACCGTGGCTACTTCAACTGAGATCAGTTCATTGTTATTTCTACTTCCAAGTAGGAGGGAATCACCAAGAGGTTCATCATCGAACATCAGAAAAATTTTGTACGACAAAATACTTCCAATGCCAGAGCTTTCCAATGGTAGATACCAAATAGGTGTCAGAAGAAAACCTTGTCAATCAAATGAAATCGGAGTCTTATACTTTCATAGCAGAACTAATCTCAATGGATTCAAGTGGTAGAAAGCCATCATAACAAAAGTAGGATGAAGCAGATAGCTAAAGGTCGCATATCAGATACGGTAGTCTATGTTAGCTTTATGAAGAGCCAGTCAATCCGTAACCAAAAGACCTCCATATTAATCGTATCAGAAGTAAACGGATTCGTAGGACGAATACGGTCGTCAAAACATATGGATAGTTCATATATCAGAGTCAAGTACATAATTCATCAAAGGTGTTGAGATAGGGAAGCGGATAGTTCAAGGTGTGGGAATCTTGTTTAACTCTTCTGCACAAGCGATAGTTAGAGTGTGTACTATCGGAAATATGAACAACGTATAACTGTCAAAACTGAGAGGTACGGAATATCAGTTATCAACATCATCATGCTCAGTTAACAGACCCATACAGAGATAGAATTAACATCATATCCTTCTAAAGGAAATGATTGGCAGGTAAGGTTCATCATTCGTAGGGAGGGAATCAAATCTTCCTATATCCGTGGTTAACAATCACCAGAGTTCTCATAGGAATAGTAATGAAATATGCAGAGTCAAATAGTATCAGATGATACATTTTATATCCAGCATAGTAGTGAATTCACAGAATGTGTCAAACACATTATGGTTGAATGACCTTCGGAATGGTCGGAAACGTATCAAACTGTTTGCCAAGCTAAACGGAAAGTAAGGATCAGAATCAAAGTGAAACTTGAATGGTGTAAGGTATCAACGTAATTCTCGAGGTATTCCAAACTTACTTGGTTACTGAACTTAGGTTGAGCATAAATTTCTAACATCTGAAACAAATGTTCTTATAAGGCATATCTAAAGGCAGAGGCACGAATCAGAGTGGTGTCGGAAGCAATGCTACTTACATGGATGTCCTAATCTACCCATTCCTCACTGGTAATAACTTAGGTTCCTATAGGGAGATCTTAAAGCAAATTCTCAAAGGTTGTCTTATGAGCGCCTACAATGGAAACTTAATGGTCCAAACTTCACAGGTCAAGGTATAATGTACTACAAGTCGCAGCCTGGGCTCTGATACCATAATTGTAACACCCCAACCCGATAAGGGTAGAAGCACTACATTACGGTGACATATCAAAGCATATACAGACATACAACATAAGTAATACAAAAGAATTTCAAAGGTTACAAAGTCATAATCTGGAATACAAGGTTACAAAAGAACAATAATCCATGCTAAGTCTAAAAATGCCAAAGCTCCTACTAATCCAAAGCTATCGAGGTGTAGTCTCCTAAGTCCAAAGTACTCTCCACTCATAACCCAGCTTCTACTAAACCTGCCGCAGGAAAAGAAATGCGGCTGAGCTTAAAAAGCCCAGTGAACAGATATAACAACGAAGTAATAATGAAACAGAAACGAATACTGAGTAAGGTGCAACTGAAATAACAGAAGCAAAATCAAGGTAATATGAAACAGAAATAAAAGGTAAGGTAAGGTTTAGTCATCTACCACGAGCCCAGAACAGATATAACAGATATGATTGCCTTCAAATAATGCCTTCAATATAATCATATCATAGTCGTACATATGTAGGGGAGTCCTACCAGATAATAATAATATGTAGGGGAGTCCTACCAGAGTTGTGAAGGACGTGCATGCACGCAGCATCAATCACCAGATACAGATAACAGACAAACAGAAACAGATCTAGGATGCATCCATACGCCCCCACAGAAAACAGACTGGCCATAATAATCATATCATAAAGCGCGCATATCACATAACAGAAAAGGGGACGTGACAGAACATCACTCCTCTGCCCTAGAGTCATGTCAGAGGTGCATCACTGACACGGACATGGAACCCCCATGCCTAGTGAAACAAACTTTGGCTCGGGTGTCAAACTAAACTAGGTCAAACAGAATAGGTCAAACAGAAATAGGTCAACAGAATGTCATAAAATGACACAGATCATAAGTTATCATATAGTCATATCAAAAGGTCCAAATCAGAAGGTCCAAAATCAGAAAGTTCAGATAGCAAAGGTTCATAGCAAAAGGTTCAGAAACAAAATAGGGTTTCATAGCAATGGCATAGGGAACCCTAAACAGAATGAAAGATCAAAAGAGAAGAAATCATGAGAAACCTTTACTGAAAAGGTCAGAATATCTGTACCTTATTCGGAATAGCAAACAGACACACAGATAGCAAATACTGATAGGGTCAGATCACTCCTTCTTCGCACCTAAAGGAGTAGAAGACAGAATTACTGGTCGGTTCTTATAATTCAGATTACTGATTTTAGTTATCTTTCCATTTTAGGTAACTTTCCATAAATAGCAGATTTCTATATTTAGTAACTTTCCCGATTTAGTAACTTTCTATTTTTAGCAGGTTTCCAGAATTAGTAAGTTTCCATTTTTAGAAAGTTTCCTTATTTAGTAAGTTTCCAAAAATAGCAGGTTTCCAAAAATAGAAAGTATCAACATTATTATTGCTTTAAGTTATGAAATATATTTATTTATGGAATTAGGGTTTGTTTTAACTTATTATGATAGTTTAGGGTTTAATATGTCAACTTTCCAAAAATTAGGGTTTACTATGAAAATATACTAAAATTAAGGGTTAATTATGAAAATATAACAAGTTTACAATATTTACACAAGTCACCCATGAATTTACATAATTTACTATTTTAACCCTCAAGTTAACCAAATTTACATTTTAAACCCTTAACATGTATTAATTACAAATTAAGTCCTTATAAATATATAATTTACAATTAAGTCCAAAAGAATTCCATATTTACCAAACAAGCATATTATTTTACCAAATTTCAGATCATCACCTTAGAGTTTATGTATAGTACCATTTAGCCCCTCAGATTTCAGAATTTACACAATTAGTCCCTTAAGTTTATAAAACTTATTAATTAAATCATAATTTCATAATAATTACACATTAGGCCCATAAATACCCAAAATTACACAAAACCTTCTTAATATTATTATTTACTCAAAATGGCTTCAAGTTTCCAGATTTTACACTTTTAGTCCCTCAACTTTAATTAAATACAATTCGGATAATAAATATATAAATATACCTTTTTAATCCTTTAATTTACAAATCTAACACACATGGCCCTTATTTAATATTTTTACATGATTAGTCCCTGATTTAGACATATTACAAAAATGTCCACAAGTTTTAGAAAATTACGAAACAGCCCCTCATATTTTTATTTTCAATTCGGTAAACATAAAAATATTACAAACCCTAGATTTTAATCCTCAATCATTACACCATCATTTTTAACAACCTTAAAACATCATTTATGACCAGATCCCATGTTCCAAACCCTAACCCTAGATCGACACAATTAGGGTTTCTTTTATTCTTTTTCTTTTTCATTTTAACGACAAGAGGTAAATCCACAAAACATGATCCAAGCTTCAACAATTCAATTTTGTATTTTTCTGAGATCTTTCATATTATATAGAGTCTACGAAAAATAATGGTCATGCCCCAAAAATTCGTTAATCAATTATTTAGGTTTTAGTCACGTTTTTAGGGTTTAATTCACAAACACCTTATAAATCATGCATGCTTCGATTATATCATTTTATTTGGGACTCATATGATGTAAGAAACATGGGAAAAATAACAAACCAATTATTGGACGTGTAGAATGAGCGTGACGAATTTGGATCTTTATCGAGCAACAAAACACCAAAATAATTCCCACGAGCTCACGAATGATCCCACGACCTTGTAACAATTTTTCACAGATCATATATGATGTAAGGAACTCAGAGAAAATGGAAAACGAATTTATTAGGGTGGGATGAGTCGAAACAAATTCTTACCTTTCTTTTGAATAAATTCGACAAACAACGGATCTAAGCTCTTATAATTCGTTGGAGTATTTTTCTAGGCTTCTTTGGGATAGTTTGAACTTAGGAAAATTGCTTGGATCTCCAGAAAAATTTCGAAGAGGGTTACACGAATTGTTTTTGGCTTTGGATATCTCTCGGTAATTTGTGGAAGAAAATAAAGAGGAGATTTTAATAAAATAAGGAATGTCCGGTCATAAGGGGAGGGATTTGCCAAATTTTCGGTCCAAGAAATATCAAGTATTAATTTGGTTGATCCCTTCCTAATTTATTTGATGCTTATCCTTAATTTAAATAATTATACATATTTATTTATATATACCGAAATAAAAATAAATAAAGTATACATGCATAAATCGTTTTCTATTTAATTTGTGTAGTACATGATGAATTTTTGGACATACAAAATTATTAGGAGTCTTGTCAAATTTTTATTTAAGTTTAGATGTAATTTATTTGGTATAATTTGGATTTATTTAACTTAATATACTTTTTAATTAAAATTTTGAAGTTGTGAGGGCATTTTGGTCATTTTACAGAGTTTACGAATTTTAGGTATTACATGTTTTGTTTTCAATATAATTGTAATTTAGTTACTAGTTATACTGCCCGCGCACGCGCGGGGTTTTTTATAAATATTTTTGAATGATATATTTTTATTTATTTATTAAAAAATAATTAATTTAATCTTTGTTTTGTTTGATTTATGATTTTTAATTGTAGTTTTTTATTATTTAAGATAATCATTTAAAAAGTTTAATCCTATTGTTAGTTGCATCTTATCTATATTTTTGTATTTATCTTCTACTTGTGTAGTATATATATCAACAAAACAAATTTATAAATTTATAAATTAAAAAATAATAATTAAAATATTACTTAATAAGAAAATAATATATATATATATTTTTAAATATGAAAGTCCCACTTGGGGTTTTGTTTTATTATATAAAAGATGTGAGAGAATTCAAATCTTTTATATAATAAGGGAACTCACTTTGAACAAAAATCGAGGGATCCAATTAATCAATGAGAGAGCTTGGTTTTGAATCCGAGTCCCCTCACTAGTTTATCAATCTTCTAACTCTTGTCTTCAACAAGCTCCAACCTTTTGTCTTCAACAAGCTCTTAAGCAACAAGCTCCAATCTTTTGTCTCTAATCTGCAGATAGCAGAAAATGACAAGCAACTCAGAAAATTCACAAGTCACGTTTATTTCCTAGGGAAGGACATGTAAGTCGTAAATATCATCCACATTTCAGCACAATTACAATACAAATAAAGTGGCAGATAATATGACGAAACAGTTTTCATAGCCTTATATAAAAGGTACAAAGTAAATTAAACCTTAAGTGTGATTATGCAACCTGCATATTCACCTCTTTCACTATTTCACGCCAAGACTCCTACCGCTCATCTAGATTCCTAGGATTCATAATTAACAAACACAAAGCTTCTGATTCAAGTCAATACTCAAACACAGCCCAATAAAAATTCAACACACGAACCTAAAATTATACAAGACCTAGATAACAATCATGAAATGAACAATTAATATATCAATCCAACTCACACACTTCAAAGTGCAGACATCACAGATACGCAATCAAAATTACTGTCCAGTTTACTTTCGTCTAGCATCATCTCTAATTTCTCATCCAAACCTAAACAACTTCATATCATTAATCTAAATTGCTCACACAATACAACTACCTATCAAAACCTATCTACATTGCAAGTAAAACAACATTTAATCATCAACTAATCAATAAACACCAATCCGCTAATAAAACNCTTGGGATTTTTAATATTAGGTTGTTTCCATATCTTTTCTTTTAAGGAAAAGTTTTTACCAATATAAATATTGTACAAATCTTATATATGTAAATAACATTTATATAACTTTGTTCAAAAGAAAAAAATAACACATATAACTTATACTAAAGTAACAAATGTAAAGTTTAACAATATCACTACAATAAAGCACCTCATTTTACACGATTATATTGTTAGATTTTCACGGCTAGAAGTGTGTAAAAAATTAAAGTACACGCTCACCTTTGCGTGTAGTATATGTGCGTCACAAACTAATACACATATTTTTGTGTCAAGAATCATATAAAAGTAAACACAAAAAAGTGTGTAGAATTGTTAAAAGAGTACACGGTTTTATATGTCAACAACATATCATCACTCTACACACTAAAAAGCGTGTAGAAATGATAAAAGTACACGCTTTTATATGTGAAAATGGACCACACATGCTAGACACAATTTTTGCAATTGATACCTGTATTTTGAATCTACAAAATCTGTATTTTGAATCTACAAAATCTGCAAATTGCAAAATCTGTATTTTTTTCAATATAGCAAATTGCAAATTATAAATCTGTATTTTGAATCTACAAAATCTCCAAATTACAAATCTGCAATAAAATCCAATAAAATCATTCATATTACACAGTTTCTGATTTTAAACACTAGATGAGAATGATGAAATCCAACAAAATCTTCTTCTAACTCTTGTCTTCAACAAGCTCCAACCTTTTGTCTTCAACAAGCTCTTAAGCAACAAGCTCCAATCTTTTGTCTCTAATCTGCAGATAGCAGAAAATGACAAGCAACTCAGAAAATTCACAAGTCACGTTTATTTCCTAGGGAAGGACATGTAAGTCGTAAATATCATCCACATTTCAGCACAATTACAATACAAATAAAGTGGCAGATAATATGACGAAACAGTTTTCATAGCCTTATATAAAAGGTACAAAGTAAATTAAACCTTAAGTGTGATTATGCAACCTGCATATTCACCTCTTTCACTATTTCACGCCAAGACTCCTACCGCTCATCTAGATTCCTAGGATTCATAATTAACAAACACAAAGCTTCTGATTCAAGTCAATACTCAAACACAGCCCAATAAAAATTCAACACACGAACCTAAAATTATACAAGACCTAGATAACAATCATGAAATGAACAATTAATATATCAATCCAACTCACACACTTCAAAGTGCAGACATCACAGATACGCAATCAAAATTACTGTCCAGTTTACTTTCGTCTAGCATCATCTCTAATTTCTCATCCAAACCTAAACAACTTCATATCATTAATCTAAATTGCTCACACAATACAACTACCTATCAAAACCTATCTACATTGCAAGTAAAACAACATTTAATCATCAACTAATCAATAAACACCAATCCGCTAATAAAACAAACACAAAGCTTATGAATTATATCCGTACTTTAACAAAGTCCAAAAGACGATTCGATACTGAAACACCCCCTAATTTACTATTATGAGGAACACAAAACACTGACAGATACCTAATTGTAATAACTGTAATATGTAAATTTGTTAGTTAATACATTTGGTATAAAACGTAGACAACACCCATAGGCACCTATAGCTATAAAATCACACAGAACATAACTCAAGCTCACCATACTGTTATAAGATAAAAGTAAAAAGTTTCATGTGGTAGGGCACAGAACAATATCACATCAGGTAATGAGATATACTTACTATTGGATGTGCAAGAAGTTCTCCAAAGTTGTAAATGTTTTCTCCGAGCAAAGCAGATAGAAATAGATCAAATGCAAGATCCTGCAAACTTCAAACACAACCCATAAGACAGTAACATATAGAAATTCAAAACATTCATGACAAAAATAATAACACACCAGCTTAAAGGAATCTGAGAGAGACTCCACAGAAGTGTAGGTTAAATAGAGTAGAAAATTCTTTCTTGTATGAGACCATCTAAAACTATATGACATGACTCTTGGGTAATCCTATACAAGTATAATACAACAAACGGGGCTCTGGTTTGATACTTCCATAAAATCATGTGTTTATAACCGAGAATTTGGTAATCTTATAGTTTAGTACTGTAACTCAATAAGCTGATAAGCACCTCAAATAAGCTTAGCAAAACACCCCATTGAACCTAATCAATTCTAAATATCTAGCATGTTTTTGACACTCGTTAAAAGAGATCTACCCCATCCTTTCGGAACAAGACATACACACTCAGCTTATATGAGTACCTGATATGCTCAAAATCACAAATCAATGTGAAATCAAATTTGCTGATACAACTACCATTACAGATATGGCTGATCATGGTTGTATCACATAAAAACATGCATATATTTATAGAGACCCACAAACACAAGTATATATTCTAAACAGAAGTATCCACATACATTTTGATAATCGAAGTGCATAAGTATCCACATACATTTTGATAATCGAAGTGCATAAGTAACGAAGTTTTACTCTGGAAACTAGCAACTTTAGTAAAAAAATGATTAGCAGAACGCAAACACAAACCAACCATTAACCTCAGAAGCTAAATAACCTATAAAGTCGTAATCTACAAATACGATATGAGTGCGCTACAAACACGAAGTCTAGGCAAGTAAATTAGTTTGGAAATTTCACATTATTATATCTCGCTTAAACGACTCCACAAGCGCATATTACACATAAATTATTACCGAATAAACGCGTATAAATAGTTTATACCTTAGCTACTGCAAATGGACCGTATTAACTACCTACCGAATCGCTCAAACCCTAGCTTATGCTGCAAATGGACTGATTTAACTACCTACCGAATCACTCAAACTCTAGCTTCTCCTGCAAATGGACTGATTTGAATAGAATTCCACAAGCTAATTTTACCCTAGCTTCTGCAACAACTCTGCAACTGATTTTACCCTAGCTTTTGAAACTCAAACTCAACTGATTCGAATCGCTCTGCTGCAACTGATTTAACGATTTGAATAGAATTTAACGACTTAGGGTTTATAACGATTTCATATTTATAACGAATTGGAGCTGATGAATTTGGGGATTTATAGAATTTAATGATTTATGGATTTTTTAGAATTGGGGCTATTATAAACGAGTTGATAAATCGACTATTAGGTGTTGAATTTGGTGATGAATTGATGAATTTGGTGCATTCATTTTGGGATTAACGAATTGGGTGATGAATTTTGGTGATGAATTGGGGGTGACGAATTGGGGATTTTTACGCTTGGTATTTATGTTTTTTTTTATATATAAAAGAGTTAAAAAAAACTACACGCTTTTAATAGTGTAAGTCTTTTTTTTTAAATATTTTCTTTTACTTTTTTTATATTAAAGAATTTATTTAATTTGTACACGCTTTTAAGTGTCTACTAATGTTTTCTACACAAATAAAATTGTGGATATTTTATACACACTTATTTTGGTGTAAAAGGACAAATTAAAACTCCACCCTTTCCCAAGCGTGAAGAAATAAGCGTGAACAATGAACCCTTTTTTTGTAGTGTATTTTCAGTATTAATACATGATAAAAAAAAATCATGTCAAAACTCGGTACACGGTTATTATAACTGGTTGCATGCATAGAATAATCGTTTAGTTCAAAAGTAACATTTTTTAAAAATTTAAAGACAAACTAACATTACAAATACTGTAGTTGTGTGAACACTTGAAATACCATGTGATATGATACACTAGGTCAATTATTCACACGTATTCTATCCCAAATAAAATGTTTAAAATACATATTAAGAAAAGTATACTCATAATATACTGTGAAATAAAATCTCATATTTTACTTCGAAACGTCTTGATCAATTAAAAGTTGAGAAAAGACACTCATTTCTAAATAAATTAAAGGGATAACGGTATAAAGAAATCTCTAATTAGTAGGTTTCTGAAGGTCCAGTGAGTGAGTGATGGAGGGAAGCGGCAACAATGTGGTAAGATGATGAATGAAGGGGCTTGATGATATAAGTGTTTGGAATGTGTTTTTTGTAACGGGAAAGATCAAAATATAATAATAACTTTATGTAAACACACTAAAAGTTAATAATACCCCATATAACTATATCAAAAATAACTAACAAATGTCACGTCAAAGCTTCTCTGTAATGATGCAAACAATCGGAAAAGTTAGAGAGTTTACAATCGGAAAAGTTAGAGTTTAAGTGTTTTAATCGGAATATTAAGAGTATTATATTATATAGACAATAGTAAAAAGTGACAAGTTTTGTGTTTTTTATATCATTATTTTTAAATTAAAATATAAATGTGAACATTTATTTTGAGATTTAGAGAAGGATTCAAATACAAATATACGATGCATATTTCAAAAACGTCTTGATCAGTTAAAACGAGCGGGAGAGCCCGCGCGTTGCTGCGGGAATGCTGTGTTGATAATAAAAAGTTTTTTCATTAACTGGTTCATGCATAGAAGGTAAAGGCTAAGTATAATTTGAATGTTCATAATATAACATTGGCATGATAATTTGAATGTTTGAAAGTTTAGTAGTTTACACACAATATACATTGGTATATTAGCCTTAACAGATACTACAAAATGCGTCAAAACACCAACTGCTCCACAATGTAACAAACATACATCTAGATAAAGAATAGCAAAAATTGACAGCAAGGATTGCACCTGCAAATAAAGGGAAAATGGTCATCAGGTGTCTTTTGCATTAAGTGCAGTGTCTTTGGTGAGAACTGGTATTCGGCTTTTAAAAATAATAGGAGAAAAAAATTAAGTATAGATTTTTGGGTCTTCTCGGGTTGACCTGATAACTCAATTTTGCGTGCCTTGGCGCCTTGCTCACCTTACCTTTTTTTGCCTTGTTTCTAATCGTACCCTTCCTTGACTCCGTAAAACTTAACACGTCATCAAAATCATCGGCCAAAGACAGTAGTTTTCGATTCACCTCACCCTGTAAACATAAAATTCAGAATGAGTTGGCTAAAACTGTCGCAATTTAATCGAATCTAACTTTTTTTTACCTGTTTGAGAATTGGAAACGAATCATGCAGTTTAAGAACAATGTCTTTAACACACTACAGGTCTACAGTCACAACACAACTATTATAAGCCCTTAGCAATATCAGTGATAATAGATGTTTTATCCATGTGGTAGTTTCAGCGCCATGTAAACGTTGTTTTTAATACCTACTTGCATATCTTTTATTTTTTCAGCCTCAAGTGCAAATGCAGTCAGTATGCAGATTTAGTTTAGGAGAATAATAACTATATCAGCACCCTAATTTGCTTACTGAAAACTGCAGACTTAGCACCTAAGTAACAATACGAAATTTAAAATGTCTTCAATGCCACATTGCTTGTCAGATTCCAAAGGTTCGACACATTTTGGCCAATTACAGACTATTCGACATTCAAAGTTGACAATCTAAATCTCTATCCAACACAATTCTCTTACTTCCAATTGAATCACTTTATGGTATCATTACCCTTATGCTCTTCTAAGAGGTGTATATCTACAATGCTAGACGCGTAAACTCCTAAATCATTTTACTAAAAACTCCAATCGTTATTCTCATTTTTTTGTTATAAACAACCTAATTTGCAGTGGAACTGACAAAAACTTTTCGTATGATGCTTATTAGAAAGACAGATGTTGCACGGCTAAAAATATGATTCCAATGGATGCTTACCGTCCACTCAGAGACAATGTTGGAGGCATGGTTGAGATGACTGGTATGAGCTTCAGAATCCGTGAGAGAACCGATGCTGTCAATGATGTTGTAAATTCCTAGTGAGGTAAAAAGCTCCTTCATGTATAGGGTGAACAACCTGCAACATTACGTAGTTATTAATTTAACATATATTATCTAATGCATTGATTGTTAATTGTCATGTAAAAGCAATGGTGTTTGGGTAAAAACTGATTGGCTCAAAACAAAAGAAACTGTTTTGAATACCCAAGTAGGCGATTATTGGGGACGTTTAGCTACAATAGTTTATTAAAGATGGTAATAAACTTCATGACCAACCTGGTGCGCCAACTGAGACTATCTTAAGTTGGCTCTTAAATAGCACCTTCAATGCCACAACATGATTACCCTGTTTCAGAATATAGATAAATGTTATTCATATAGAAAGTTGAACAAAATCGATAATTCCAATACAGTTGGACGCTGGTACTGGAACATGGTACAGATAAAGATAGTAATTTACCATAATACAGAAATATAATCTGTTAAGCACGACAATTAGATCTAATTTACTTACCCTCTTTTGTGTCGCTATTTAGACATGACTAAATTTTCTCTTCAAGATCTAGAAACTTCATAGTTGAAATCCACATGACCGGGTGTGTCAATTAAGTTCAGTAAATAACCTGTGTTGCTCTCTTTTGAATTGTAGTTATAAAAAATGGTAGCTGTCTGGGCCTTAATGGTGATTCCCCTTTCTCTCTCAACCTATAGATAGAAGTATCGTAAGAAAAATATAAATTTGTTTCGCAATGAATGTTAAAATAAAATTGATCTAGAAGCCATACATAATTAACCAACACTCAATTCCAAATGTACTTGTTACAAAGTATTCGCAAGCTTGAGATTGAAGACATATGGTAAGACTTCTATTATTCTCTTTAAAACCTTCCTCTCAAATATGGGAAGTTTATAAGAACAAAGATGTAGAAAGCTTTACAAACATTTTTACTCATTTCATGTCATAAGAATATTCTTTGCTCATAAATCTTCGTTTTGCAAACCACAGACTCATGAGTGAAGTATTAGTTTTATATAGTCATTATTTTTTTATGTTGTGTTTCGTCATATCGCTAGTTGCATATGCGAGCAAGTTAACATATTCAATTCAATATTTCGCTTACATTTACTTTCGATTAATCCTGAATGCCCCTAAGATAAACCTAAATCAAGTAGAGATCTACATTTACCTGTGGTTGATCCATTACCCCTTTTCACAAAATGGTTGTTGCACCTCCATGTATGTTGAACTACTTGCGATGCCTGCCAATAAAACATGATTAATTTCCAACCTCTATTTTGATTGAAAAAAATAGTAGAAACTTGCATATATATCTTTCACTTAATAAATCTCAAAAAGATAATTTTTATTCACTTCAAGACCACCAGGCCATGACTAAGGTATAACTGCAACAGCAGGGTCAATCCGCACAATTGCGGTCTAGCTCATGTTTGGGATTGCATATTTTTAGCATACGTTTATGGCTTATAAGCACTTTTAAATAAGCAACTCCCCAAGAACTTTGTTAAAAATGCGTACTTCGGAACCAAATAAGCATATAAGTCAATAACCAATAATCATTTAGCAATCCTAACTCTTAAACAAAACAGTTTAAGTCAAAAAGAAAATTTTGTAATAAAGATTTGATTTTCTGCTTTTCTAACTTTGCTTACCCGTGAGCCTAATCTGTAACACCCCCAAAATTCGTACAGCGGAAGACTTACAAGCTTTCGGGGTGCTACGGGGAATTGATACCATCACAAGTATAGATAACCAAATAACATAGATAATAATGTAAACCAAAGTCAAGAAGAGTTAAAGTTTACATAAATCCATGGGTTTTAGATAGGTAAGCCCAAATAGATAATTAAAATATAGCAGGTCTTAAAATAAATATCAGAGTTCCATCGATGTCTCAAACCAAGCCAAGATCCAAGCAGCATAACCGNAAGGATAATCAACTCGTGGGTCACGGCTCAAACCCAGTTGATGCTAACCTATAACTGAGTCCAAAAGCAAAATAACCACAAGATGTATAAGGTCAAAACAACCAGAAAACATCACAGCTAGGCTGAGCCGTGAGCTTGTGCTCACGGTCACCCTCGACACAAACAAACACCACACAAAAATGGATACCAAACCTTTTTCGATCACGTTTTTATATTCAAAAATACATTTTCCTATGTTTTAGACAAATATTCATCGAAACCCATCAAGATAATCCGTGTTTATCACGGATTTGAACACACATCGAGGCACTTGTGGTGCAAATTCGATGCTACTTACCTTTTTACGCTTCAGGACTCACGGATCTAATGAAAACAACTAGGATAAAGACTCGAATGTCGTGTATACGGGGTGTTTTTGTTGGGTTGAAGGCGCGTGAGTTATATGAGGTGAAAGAGGGGATGATGGTGAGTTGTTTTATGGTGGAGATGAGGTGGTGAGCGTGGCGGTGTGGTGGTGGATGGTGCTTGCAGCCGGCGGCTGTGATGGAGAAGAGAGGTGGGAGACATATGAAAGAGATGAAGATGATAATATGAAAATGGGTTTAGGGTTAGGATAAGATTATATATCCGAATTTTATAAAATGGTCCCTTTATTTCATTCATTTTCAAAACGGGTGCCAAAACATGGACTTATGATAAAATTTTTAGTAAACTCTCTCGAAGATGGATACTTTTATTCACGAAAATTATTAAACATCGTCAACCATGATTTTTAATCACCACCATTCACTTTAAAGACATTTATCCATTAAATTAAATAATAAACACGTTTATAAAAATAACGCGTGACCATTTCTCGTTAAATCCCGGCTCTCATTTCCCGAGCCCATATTTATCCTCGTAAGTTCTCAACACGCTTTTACATACTCGTTATTATTTTCAAATATGTTTTTCCCACGAAAAGTAACTATAAATACATCTCCGTTCATTTTCGAGTAACAAATATATATTTTTCACGTATTATTAGGTCTCCTAGTGCCAGAGTCGAAGTAGTGCCTAATTTAACACCATAGAAATGGTCTAACGACAAATATTCCACATAGTCAATCACCAATTCCAGTAATTTCTTAAAACCGTTTCAATAAAATTAACGATTCATTTTTTATTATGAAATCGTAGTTCAAATCAGGTTCCAAAATTTACCGGTTGTCACATCCTCCCAGCCTCAGAAGAAACCCGTCCCGGGTTTCACTTAAAGTTACCCATCAGGATTGAATAGAGATAAAATGGATTCCCAGAATTTCATCCTCGCATTCACAACGTGAGTGGAGGGCTATCACAAAATTTCCAACAAGCTCATACACAACGATATAACTTGGCTTAGATCGCCAGATTTTTCACGAATAAGATTTCGACGAGCTCCTCAAACGAGTTTGACGTTCGTCATTATGGAACAGAAAATCTTCGGATTCGCAGTGGCAATCTCTGCCGAAAGCGTCTTTCCAGATTATTCTTCACGACTCTTGCGGACTTTGCCAAGTCCCGATGCAAGAACGAGGGTCACAAATTCAAATTCCGATGAGAATTCTTAAGCGAAACAGAATAACAGAGATTAAATTTCTCACGTTTACTCAACGTACTCCACCATCTCTAGGTGGCACTTTAATCATCTTCTTGCTCTACCTTTTGAACCTTAATATCCATTTCGGTGGTCTCACGAATAAAAATCGATATAGCGAATTTGCTGTCTCCAATTCCAGCTTAACGAAAGTTAGGTTGGTACATACAACCATAAAGAATTTCGAACGACATGATCTCAACATCAGGCGGCTTTTCATTAACTCAGGAAAGTTTGGGGAGAGGCGGATGTCTCTCCCAGCCTCCTTTCAAAGTTACTAATGACAGCTCAAAGCTTTATTCTCGACGTACGAACGATTCTCTTACCCTGACCATCTGATTGGGGAGGTTACGTAATACTCCAATTACCACTCATCCCCAAGGTCATCTGTAGAGGTTTTCAGAACTTCAGCATAAAACGATAGTCTTAGCAAGACGTGATAGAAATCGGCACTCTATGTCCGGAAGTCAACTTCACTCAAGAATAACGATCAATTTCGTCCATACCATTACTTGTCAATAACGCAAAGATGACTAGATTCAATAAGGTGATCATAATTTCCCAGATGGTATTACAACCACTATCTGTTCTTGGAAATTTGATGACAATTCCATAATGGTCATCTTCCACTCATGACTCGGAATTTGAATTGTTACAATACGTAACGGTCTCTAGTGTCCGACATTTGTCTCTCGACACTCTTAGCATTCGTTGACATGTATTGGAATGTCAACCTCTATGCTCGGTCATCAATACTGGTACTTCTGATCTTAATAAATCTTATCCAATTCGAAATGACTAGAGTATCCTCATTTGTGCTCTCGTGCACTATCCAACCTTGGATACTCCGTGAGAAGGTATCCAACTTTTATCCTTAAAGGATAAGGTTCCATCTAGACAGTCTACGTATCCATTCCCATTCTCCAACCTACCGAAAAGGTTCTCATAGCTGTCTATTCTTCTCTTTCAACAAACTCGGCGTGTTAATCAAAGGCAATCATCGGGTAGCCTATTTCGATGGAATAAGCCTTCCCGTCTTTGAGCAAAATCACCGAAACCTTAAACCCCGTAACAACTTGATTTTAGCTTAATCTCGCAACTCATCAAACAAGAACTGTCACGAGATTAGACCGTGTATCAAGTTGTTGAGAAGTAATAATTTAACGTCGTCAATGATTTGGCTCAATTCAGGATTTGCTCAAAACAATGAATAGGTACCTACGGCTAACAGTCAGTATCCATCAAGCGGTTTCAATGTGTATATATGCTGCTCAACTAGCAGCGTCAACAACATATTCTCCTTACACCTATATAGCAAATCTTTGCAGTAGTTACCACCGTGTAGTTCTCTCTAACTACTCTACCTTGACGGTTCGTTCCTTCCGGTCTAGGGTATGTCGTACCCTCATGTTGGGTGTATACTATACACCTTGTACACTACCAGTATTGTCTCTCAGATTTTGGGTGCAAATACAACCGTACCCAAAGTTCACTCCGAAACAACATGACTTCTCTCGCACGTCTCAGATTGGCAAGAGACGCAGTCTACTCTTCCTTCATTCACATCAAACAATTCAGGAATCTTTATACAAACATCGAAATCTATAATAGCGTCTACCCTTTTCTCTGAAACACCTAGGATAGGTGTTCTTCACCGTTCCCTCCTTGGAAGTTATCTTGTTTCCTTTCCATTCATATCAAAATGTTCCTCGATTTTCTCACGAAACACTAAGACTTTGCAACCACATCTGCACTTTCCTTTAATTAATAAGAACAGGCGTACTACACCATTCTATCCTTGAAAGATATCATATTTCCTCTCTACTTTCCACTTATTTACCCTTTACCTCTTCTAGGTTCATTCTACTAAGGTTTTGCTACCTCGGGAGACTTTCGTTAGCTCTCCGAAGTCTCCCAACAATTCCCAATTATTGACGTCTCTCGATCAGACTAGTTGGGGAATTCTTCACCCTTGATTGACTAGCTCTCGATGAGATCCACAGAATTACAATTCACGTGACCAAGAGATTTCACAGTTAAGTCGATCTATACTCACGGGGTTTCGTATTATAGCTATCTCCTTCTCTAGCTGTTATGATGTCACACTCGGTCCGTGTTTCTCTACACACTTATCTCAGAGGTTTTAGGATATATGGGGTTGAATACTATCGCAACCCATCCTATTAGAGCTCTCATCAGCTATTCCTGGAGGCGGTTGGGCGACGGCTACCCAGCAGACACACTTTAGGGCTATAATAGCCACCACAAGTATGAACGTGGTCCTCGAGCCATCTCTCTTCCCAATCCATCGCTGTTGGCGGCATCCAAATCGTGGGTCGTTCCTTTGACAATTCACTCGAACATCGGAGTTGATCGAACAGATCCTCGATCTTCGGTAACGGGCATCGAATTTTCATCAGTAGCTTATTCGACTCTCGACAATTTGGGTATACGCAGAAACATCTATTCTCCTTCCTTATAAGTCTCACCAGGGCTCCTTATGTTGACCACTCGGCCGTGTGAACCCCCTCCTTTGACAACTCTGTCAATCTTTTCGGAGGCTCTTCCAGTTCAACACAGCGGTTTGGTTAGGTATTTGGGCAACGGATGCAGCACCAGATCTTAACTCGATATGAAGTTTCACTTGTCTAACAGGTGGGGATCCCGGCAAGTCGTCTAAGACTATTCCTGGGAAATCCGTACGATTGGCACGCATTCTCCACGTTTCTCATTCTTCTCCTTCTCAGTAACAAGGCAGGTGTTCACTCGCTCCTACTATAAGTGAATTGCTCTCGAATTTTAATCGTCGTAGTGTATGACATGATTGCTACAAGCAAGCACATCTCTCTACCACTTACAAGATCCCGACTCATCAGGAATTTGTCCAACTCGAAGTTTTCGTCTACGCAATTTCTCAGGGTTCTAGAATTATCAGAAAGGTAGGGTTGCATAGGACGCTATGCAAAGGAGTTTCTCTTTCCAAGACGAAAATTAGCGTAGTAGAATATTCGGACTCGAAGTACGGCGTCGATTACGGCTGGATTTCATAGGACGGTAGAGGAATAAAATCACTCTTGAATGAAAGTGTTTGGATAGAGGATGAGAAAAATTAATTTCTCGATGAGGGTTTAAGCAACTACTCTTAGCATCACATGATTCCTACCTGAATTATACATAGGTGGCCAGTCTTTGTATAATTGAGGTCCAATGATGTCATGCTGAGTTTAGTTACAAGAATGAGTGATCAACTCTTTCCGTTTTGAGAACCGTATTCAAGTTGATAATGGAAATCAATAGAAGTAATGATTCAAACAGTCACGGTAGACGAAGTAAAGCATTAGATACTAGCAAGGATGAATAAGAAACAATCATAGAAAAGGTAACGGATAGAAGAGAGTCCTAAGCTCGCACGATTCTTGTAGGTGTATCACGAGGGTCTCAGAATATAGAAACTTAAGAAATTCTACTTGACATCATTCCTAGGACAGTCATTCCTTGACGTCACGTCTTACTCCAGGTATTCTCTTCCTTCTCGAATTTCCTTTAGCTCTACAACTCCCTCATGTCCACGGTTTCCAATACTCATTCACGTAGTGTTCCTTCCTTCTCCGTTTAACACTTGCGACACTAGCCTTCAGATCTAACCCAAAGGTTATCTAAACCAATGCATGGGTCTTAGATCTATGGTCTCTAGCTAAGTGTCCAACCTACAACACTTACGACACGTCTCAGCACACCAACCAGATTGGTGGGGCTCGTAACGGTCGCACTTTGGTTGATTCTCAGTGTATCTCAGATTTCCTCCGGCTTTGATAGCATAAGCCTCAACGACCTCCTGTCGTCCGTCTAGCTTTCTCTCACCTTTTACGAATTCTTCCCACTTCCTCTTGTTTTCCGCTATCTCAGCGATAACACCACCAACTAATGGGTTCATACAAGCCCGTGCCTGCTTTATGGTGTCGAGTTGGCTAGTTGTCTCAGCCGAGATTACATTGTCTCGGATTGGTTAAGACAATCTTTCAATGTAACGCTCGATCTCACAAACCTCACTCCTTACCATCTCAGGGCACTACTTGAATGTCCCAACGAAGCGATGAGTGTAGGTTTGTAGCTCAGTACCTCTCATCTCGTGCTTCCAAAATTCGACTTCTCGTTCCTTGAGTGGTCTTCCCGCTACCTCATGTCGTCAACCACTTCCTTAGTCGTATCCCACTTCATTAGATATTCAAAGTACCACGAAATGTAGCTGGTCACGAGGTAATCACTTCATCCTCGTTAGACGGGCCAATCCATCATTGTAGTGCTCTATCTTGAGCGGTTCAGCATGAGCTATCTCAAGTCACCATAGGAACAGCTCCCCGAAATAGTGATCTGATTCGGCATATCGATGCCGTTCGCCTCACAATTCCATACTTTAATTTCCCATTTTCTCGCTTTGCCACAAGGCAACAATCCCTAACGTAATCGTCTTAACTCCTCCTCCTCAATACCTCAAATAAATCGCTTTAATATCGCCAGATCAGAGATTACTATTTCGTCCCATAGTGTTTACGAGACATACTCATCTTCTCACAATTACCAATTCTAAATACGGTTTCAATCTTCTCTACCCAACGTTCTAGAGCAACAACCTCTTCGATCTCGCCCTTCCAATAGACATACAACTTCGTAACTCCTCATACGTTTCCTTACAGGCATCGTTTTGGTGGATGGGCGATTCGTATCGGTTTTGTGTCTCGGCCACACATTTGGCCACCAAACTGCTCAATAAATGCTCAATTCACCTTAACACGTTTTGGCGTGACCTGGTTGTTTGTAGTTTAGCTCAGGATGACTAGAGGTTGTCCACGACGTCCTGTGCTAATAGCTGCAACAAGTCGTGTCTGCGTGGTCCTACTAAGTCTCGTTTTGGGGCTATTAACCTGTCCCCACACCTAAACTATAACCACTTTTTCAAAAAGCCCTCCGTGCCACTAGAATCCCTGAACTTGCCTTTAGACTCCCGACTTGCCTTTAGGTTAGGATTCCTAGACTTGTTTTTAGGTTAGAACCCCTGAATTGCCTTTAGGTTAGATTCCCCACTATAGCCTCTAGGATAGAAACCCCACTATTAGTATTGCCTCTAGGATATACCTACTTAGACCATGGGGTACCATGGCATGCCAATTTTCACTTCTTAGTGACACATCAGCGCCACATCAGCATTCTCACTTTTAACATTCACACACCAAAATACCCCTTCACTCATAACATGCCATTTGGGCCCCACCCATCATCAATTTTATTTTCTTTTAGATTCAAACAAACTATTTTTTTTTTAATTCAAATAAAATAAAATACGAAAACTTTAAAAAATCTAAAGTAGTTCTTTTATTTAGTCGAGTCAAAACAATAAATAATTAACCAAAGCATAAGCTTTCATTAAAAGTAATTCATTTCATTTGATCAACTACAAACGAAACGTTTCATTGGAAACAATAGAAAGAACATGATAGAAAATGTGTGATATATATACAAAAGAAAAATACTTCAATTTAAAGTTTTTACCTACGGACCTACCTCTTTGTTGGAGTAGTACTTACATTAACTAACTACTCCCATTTGTCGTATTATTATAAAATAGTAAAGTTTTAGATTCTAAACTCCATCTTCTTCATAAGTTACGTCAGACCAAACTCTCCGGCATCTTTCAATATCCGATCGATTTTTTCTTCTTTTCCTTAAAGTCTGTTCATTTACAAAGTGGTTCCTTTTATGTTTCAAGGTAAGTCCCAAAATACTTCATATTCTATCGAATATGGGTATGCAACAGCAGTTTTCTTTTTGTCTTCTTCCGAAAGTCACACACGCCACTTTAATGGCTTGAGAAGTGGCGAGAGATGGTTGGGGTATGGTGGCACCATGGTGGCGGCGCCATTTTGGTGGCCACGTTGGATTTGGCGTGAGTGAATGTTATGATACCCCATGGTCTTAGGAAGCAACTTTTAGACATTTCACGAAATATTTAATTCAAAAAATATCTATGCACTGACCAAATACGTATATATACATATCACCATTACTCTCCTTCTACACGAACTACTGATGTATGATGCAAGACTTATATTTTTCCAGAAAAGATAAACCTTTAGACTTCGAGGTCAGTCCTATAACTTTGAAGACGCCATATAGATACAAACTATCTAACAAGAATAACACCTCCTTTAAATTATCATCCTCATTTTTTTCTTGCAATAAATTTGCTTTACTTTCTTATGGATCTAAAATCAACAAGAAAGTCAACTGGTCAACAGGAAGGTGCATCAACATATAAATCCCTTCGCTTGCAATCATTCTTTATCTTTCTAAATGAAGCCACCAACAACTCTTTTCATTTCATTTCTTTAGATAGATAAAATCAATAAGATAGTCAACTGGTCATCTCGTGAATGAGTATGTAACAGAGTGTAAATTGGAATTGTTCTGAAACTGATTAATTTTGACGGTTAGGGTTTGAAATTTGGGGAAAAGTTTATTGAGAAGAAATTGGGGAAGATGAAAGTGTGTGTGAATCAGTGTGTGTCGTGACTCATGAGAGAGTGTAAACGAGACAAATGAAATAAATTGACACAATCACCCCCGCAGCTAATAAAAATGAGATTGACGAATATGTAGATAGAATTATCTAATTTAATATGTGATTTATTTGTGATACTTATCTTTTGTAAATAGTTTCTTACCAACAATAGTCCGAAAGGCCCGATTATCCAATCGCATGGGCTAGGCTCACTAAAACCCAAAGTTTTGTCAAAATCCATATCTAGATATTATCGCATTAGCAACCATGTCGACATTAGAGCATCCACTATGGTGTTTCAAGAATAGGTCTAAAACTTTATGAAGAGGTC
>LBNU01033200.1:13875-63535 GCA_014162995.1 Artemisia annua
AGCATGTCAAGCTTTGTGGTTAAAACGACTACTTAGTGAATTGACTGGATGGCAAGAAAAGAGGATAACGCTTAGAGTTGACAACATATCAGCTATAGCACTCGTGAAGAACCCAGTATTTCATGGAAGGAGCAAGCACATAGACATTCGCTATCATTTTATTCGGGAATGCGTAGAGAATGGTCATATCAATGTGGAACACGTTAGTGGAGAACTACAAAGAGCCGACATCTTAACGAAAGCCTTACCAAGACTGAAGTTTGTAACAATGCGACAAATGCTCGGAGTTCAAGACTTAGGTCGAAGCAACAATCAAGATTAAGGAGGAGAATGAAAACCAATAATCTCGTTTTATTGCTTCTTACAAAGACGAAGGACCAAAGTCGACAATATAGAACTTATTAACCGAATAAGTTAGTTATGTTAGTTAAATGTATTTAGCCCTAATATTGAAAGGGTGTGTCGTTTGGGCGTGTACCCAGCGAACAGACACCATGGTTCTTTCGCAACCATTGGTTTAGTATAAGTACACGATATCATGTAACATTTGATTCTTTAGAACCGATAATAAAGTTATTCAGATTTATTGTTTACTTGCAATTTCATATCGACTCTCATTTGGGACTAACATCCATAACTTAGTTTAGGGTTGATTTATATGCACCAAAGGTGCCCAATAGTCAATTTAACAAACAGAATTTCAAATATGTCACTATAAATGAACATTTATAATGCCATTACTTTGTCGATGGGAAGCTTGTTGATGGGGAGCAAGAGCTTACTTGCCTTGATGGATGAGATTCATAAGACAAATAAGGTTTTGGAGGGATTTCCAACTCTATGTCTCCTTCTAACATTTCCAACACCCGTGTGATTGTGGGGCGGTTCAAAGGACTAGTCTGGATGCACCACAACCCCACAATAATCGTCTTCCTTACCATATTATTTTCTTCATCGCTCACAATCTCATGCAGGCCAAGTTGTTCCTCATGTAACTTCCTGTATATCCAATCAGGAAAGTATATATCACTTGTATGATCGACTTGATCAACTTCTATATCTTTCTTCCCTGCAAACATCTCGAGAATCATTATTCCGTAACTGTAAACATCTGATTTATTGGAAACTTGTCCGAAATTTCTAGAATATAGTTCAGGAGCAATATACCCTGGTGTTCCTCTCATATGGGACATGGATATCTTGCTTCTCGCTTCAGGAAACAACTTAGCCAACCCAAAGTCGGATATCTTAGGACAAAAATGTTGATCTAAAAGAATATCATGGGGCTTTATGTCTAAATGCAAGATCCTTGTGTTACAACCATTATGCAAGTATTCTAAGCCTTGAGCAATTCCAATAGCGATTTGGTGTAACTTTTCCCATCCAAATTGGCTACTATTTGATGATTCCCGACCATATATAAACTTCTCAAGGGAACCATTAGGCATGAATTCATATATCAACGCTCTGTGGTGTCCGTCACAGCAAAATCCCAGTAAATTGACGATATTTACATGGGATGTCCTGCCAACACTTGCAACTTCATTAATGAAGTCTTCACCATTACCTTTTAATTCACTTAAAATCTTCACTACCACTTGGTTTCCATTGCTTAGCTCTCCTTTATACACTGAACCGAAACCTCCTTGTCCTAGTTTGACTTTAAAGGAGTTAGTCATCTTTTTTACTTGCGAATAAGAGTACCTTTTTGGAGCCAAAAATTGATGATTTTTTAGAAATAAATCCACATTGACATGAGTCTTTGTTATTCTTCTTCGTTTGAATTCCCTTAAGAAACCTATAATTGCCGCAACCAAAATCATCACAACTCCTATAGTAAAAGCTGGAATAAACGAAAAGTGTTAAGATTTTAGTGGTAACTACAGTGGATAAATTTTTAATGGAAATCATGATAGTGCATGTGGTGCCACAGTCTGACAGTCTTTCTTTTTTTTTTTTTTGTTTTTTGTTTTTTTTTTTTTTCTTCTTTTTTTTTTCTTTTTCGCTTTCTACCCATTAAACACCTTAGATACCGCTCTCTCTTCGTCTCTACTGCTCCACATTACTCAGTCGAGAACCTCTCTCTAGCGCTCGCGTGCCCATGACTCACTATTCGAGCGACTCTTCAATTAACTCGGCGCGGGATAGCGTGCGCGCGACAAAGGTGAACTGCACAAACTACCATATAAAGTTCCCCCTAGCAACCACTCGTCGCTTTCAACCTTCTTCAAAAATCTCTCTCTCTCACACTCTCGCTCTGCAACCTATAGCCGTCACCTGTTAATCACCAAACTACGACCGACGTTATTCCGTGTGTCGCGACGGATACCATAGCAGAAACAAAAAATAATTATCACGCTTATGTGACATTGTTGTTAACGCTGTTTCGTCTCGAAACGATTTAACGGGTGCATTTCGTTTGAACCTATCGGGAATGAAGAATGAGTATCGGGCGAATCCATCTATCGTTGTTTGCGTTCAATGGTCACAACTACACTATAATTCGCGGTCATGCATCAAAGGTGCAAACGACACTTCTGGTAGCATCTATCATTGCCCTTCTGAGGGGTCCACTTCATACTCACCCACCTATAACCCCATTCGTCACTATCGCTATCCATACAACACCTGTTTGATCGTTAAAGCTTTTGGCTATATATGAAACTACAGTAGATCCGCAAACCAACAGTGAAAGTGTAACCAATAAATAATCGCACTGGGACACACATTCTTTTGCGGGTCTACTATTACTCAGGCCAACTAACTGCAGGTACCCATCTCTCTCACACCTAATACATCTTTCATGAAAAATTTCCGGCCCTTCTTTTTTTTTTTTTTTTTTTTTTTTTTTTTTTTTTTTTTTTTTTTTTTAATTATATAATTAAACACATTATATATTTCATTTCTTTTCACTATGTAACATTAGAACTCCAGTGAGAACCCTCATTACGCGTGCGTATGATATATTTAGATGATTTTAAATTAATATAGGGGATACAGTGACGAGGGAAAGTGATGCAACAAAATAAACTTAAAGTTCTAGCAAACCACTTCGCTTTTCCAACCCTTTTCAAAAATTTCCTTATACATCGCAGATGTTTATGCAACCTATACTTATTAAACCTGTTATACAAACTAGACGAGTATTCGTGTGTAGCGACGGATACATAAAACAAAAAATAATTATAGTTATTGAAATTGTTGTTAAGTGTTTCGTCTACGAAACAGATTAAGGGTGCATTTCGTTTGAACCTATGGGAATGAAGGAATGAGTATGGGAATGACATATGTTGTTTGCTTCATGGTAAATACATATATTGGGTATGCATCAAAGGTGGCAAAGAACCTTGGTATGAATCTATCATTCTTGAGGGGTCCACTACTACTATCAAACTTATACCAATTGTAATATCTATCATCAAATGTTTGATGTAAAGTTTTGGCCTATATATAAATAATAGATCGCAAAAAAAGTTGAAAGTGTAACCCAATAAAAATCACTGGGACATTTTTTGCGGTTTACTATTATAGGCCAAAACTGAGGTACCCATTTCTCAACTAATACATTCTTTAATGCAATAAAACTTTCCGGCCCTTTCTCAACCTTATTTTAACCTTGAATCGAAGATAGTTTGAGTATATCTGCTAATAAGTTGATACAAATAAAATACACGAGAAAAAATATATCTTCACATAAGTTAATATACTCAAAGACATACAAATTGTTGTAGAAACTTAAGTGGAGAAGAATATTTGTGTATCATAATATACCTGTAACAAGAATCACTCGTTTTTTCTTGACAAGAATCGCTGGTTTTTTGTTAACTGTAGTCGTCATTGAGTTTAAGTTTGAATCTGCGTGTAGAAAAATATCAGACAGTTATTATGACGATTTCACACATCTGTGTTCTAACAATAAACGATCACTCTATCACTCATGAGCATAATAACAATGTTCATTAAAAATAGTATTAAAATTTTAATCTCATAGCAATTGATAACGGGGTTAAGCGTCAGAAAAGTTAAATTTATACCCCAAATTCTCTAAAAGACCCAATGAACTAAATTTGTCGATTCATTTTTCATAAAAAAACCCACTTTCTGTCATTTTTATCTAAAAATTAAATATTTCACAACTGTTAATCGTTAGACGAAAATAATCATACAACGAGAATTAAATCATCTTTATATAGAGAGGCACTTCTATATACTTTCGACAAACCTTTTTTTTGTGAGTGTTGAAATTTATGTCTAAAAAAATCTCATGGAATTTGTATTTTAAAATCACATGTGATTTGTGCAATCACACGGGATTCCTAACATATACAAATGACATGTGATTTTTTCAGACGCAAATTTTAACACTAAAACAAAACTCAAAAAAAAAAGTTCCTCAAAAGTATATTGAAGGGCCCCCGTCTACTGAAAGATAAAAAAAAAAGTCGCGATGGTGTATTATATTTTTTGTCACTTAACGATTGCCGTTTGCAAAATATTTTATCTATACTACATATAAAGTAAAAATTGTCATTGTGGAATGTTGAAATGTTGGAAAATTGTCAAGCTTTTAGCGTATTTGAAAAGTATAGAAATTAAGCCATGCATTTGGAAAGTATTAAAGTAGTTTGAATTATTTGTGGTTTGTTCCATCTTTATTTGTTACAATTTAATGTAGTGTAGATAAAATATTTTGCAAACGGCTTTTGTTTTCATGTGGGCTTTTGTTTCTGGGCTTTCTACTCTTAGACTACGTCTAATAAAATCTGATTTGACACCATCCTACCACTTTCACATTGTTTCATATATTCTAAGAATGTAGATAATCTAATGATTAATTTTATGAATAAACAAGTTTTATTATAGAAGAAAACTAACATTTATGAATATCTGATAAAAGAACCAGGTTCCCTTATTAGCAAGAAAGAAAACGTACACTCTTTAGTTTACAACCAGAAAAACCAAAAAGTGAAAAATGAAAAGTGAAAAGTTGAAACTAAAAAAGAAGACTCTTAATACACATCGAAAACCGGGTTGACGCGAGATGCTTCAAACCTGACGGGTTGATCCGGTAATTTGATCCGTTTTTTCGACCCAACCCGTTGGGATAACCTCGTTCAAATTGACTCGTTTTTCGACCGGAACGGTTCAACCGGTTGAACCATCCGAGTCAAACCAGGTTTCAAAACATTATGTTTAATACCCAAATCATCAAACTTTTATTTTTTTCGTTTATAACCAATAAACTTTTTTTATCACTAAAACTATCTGCCGCTAAAAATTCTATTGCTATGCACAGATACTCGTCTAATTTTAAAAAGATGGTAGAAAATATTATTATTATTTTTAAATTTTGATGAAAATATAAATACCAAATATTTGTTCATTTGATCTTTAGAGAATATAAAGTAACTATTTTATATCTCTTAACGATTTATCGTTTACAAGATATTTTATTTAGAAGAAAAAAAGGTAAACAATTGCGCTTTTGATTAGCAGTCTTTTGATAAGGTACTGCTGGGTTTTGAAAAGATTTAGTAGAACTCTTAACATTTACATTATTCCCTGATTCCCCAGTATTCCCATGATTCCTAAGAATTTCAACTGTGACTTTAGATGAATCTGGATTAGATTGACCCTTAAGTTTATTTCTAAACTCTAGATTGTCTACTCCATAACAAGAAACATCTGTCCTAGGTGGTTGAAAACTTCCAACACTATGNTTTTTTTTTTTTTTTTTTAGAGAGAAAATGAATTGTTAGAATTTGCTTATTGGATATTTAAAGAATATGAGTCAAAACTCGTGTTAGAGGTAATCCTGAAGTTGGAGATAATTGTTATCTTTGGTTACATAAATTCAAATTTCCCTAGATAAAAATGTAGATATTGTTATCAAAATAAAACTTTTAGGAATTGTATATTAGATCGGTAGTATGCTCTTACCGGTCTGACAACCCTCGTCGGGGTCAACGTTGTCTGAATTCGGGCACTTACAAAGGAGCGGATCCGTAAAAAATAAACACCTACCACCACTTCGTCTACAAGTGCCACAATCCGGTGCCATCCATAACACTGTAAACCCTTTCTTCATCACCTCTGTATAATTTCCACCATCAACCACCGTATTCCCATCTTCCAATTCAAACGGTACCTCAACCAATTCAGTACAAACTTCCATTGTGACTCCTAAATTCATGTCAGACCAAGACATAACCAACTGATCACAAGATCCAATCCTAAACCTTCTCAGATTCTTGGGCAGCTGTGATATAGAACAATTCTTAAGAATAAGAACGTCCTTAGTTGTATCTTCTAACGAAAAGGTGTTATAATCATCAAGTGTTATGTTTGTGATTGCCGAGGGGCATGTGGTTATTGGGGAATTTCATAGCCGCATAGATCCGCTATAGTCAATATCTTCAACTGAATACTTATTTCCAGATATTTGAATAATTAAGGACCCATTGTTGTTGCAGTCGAGCTTGAAACCAGGGCACCCACAAAATGACGGTTGTAAACCACTAATGTAAAATGGAAAGCTTACATTCATAACATCACCACAGTTTCGAGGGGCACATTCTTCATAAAATGAAGCCAAGCAAAACGGACTTTTGAGAAACACCAAGAAAATTAAAATAACTAGGTTTAGTAAGAATGCTGCAAAAGATGATACCAACATGTGTTTTATTCATTTTGAAACCCTGAGAGTAAAATAATCAAGGAAAATTAAACACAGTTAATGCAATATATATGATGGAGATAATGTGTGCATGTGGCTGTGAAGATTGTTGGAATATGTGAGTCGGATTAGCTAGTACGACTAAAGGTGTGTGAGCCTATTGGGGGCACACACATTGAACATTAGAATACGTTTTCACGTAAAGCTCGAAAGTAACTCGTTTGGATATGAGATGAACTAGACAAGATTCCTTGCTTGTCCTAACCTGTGGGCAGATTTATTGAAGGTTCTAGAGAGGGAATAATATGTCTAGATGCATTAGCGATAAAGAGGAAAGGAAGAGTTGTGATAAGGCTCAAAATTGAAAGAGTTTTAAGCTTATCGTTATATGTGTTTTAGCCTTATGATCATGAATTAAGCTTAAGGCTATATAATCCCTCGTTCCCTAATTATTATAGGACATCCGATTCACAATACAAAAATCACATACGTGACAGATTAAAGGAAATATATTTGTTTTTCCTTTTGGTCAAAAACTACGGTTGACATAATTGATCTTTTGGTTTGTTTTGTCGTATGTAGCTTTCATATATATAAACATAGAATTGTCTTTGTTTATTAGTCTTGCTCTATTTAGTAAACTATTTGAACGTATACATCTTTTGTATTCGAATCGGTTTGAGACCAAGATCAAAATAACACAAGTTGCTAGTTGGTTTATGTGAAGCAAGCACTGTTCTAGGTGCTGTTTTGGTTCGGGTTTTGTGTTTGAGCTTTGACAATGGTTGTTTGGATTTTACGTGGTACACGGCTAGCACTCCGGGCGTATTTGTTTGACGTGTTTGTGTGAGCAACCATAGAGGTGATTGTTTTAATCACTTATTGTTTCATTTGCGGGTGTCTACGAGGGTTAGTTTTCTCGTTTCCTTTTTACCTTAAGTTGTTTATATGTGTGTTAATCATAAAGGCTAAACTAGATCCATATTCCGCTGCGTACTCGTAGTTAAATGGTTAACATGTTATTTAAATCCCAACAGTGGTATCAGAGCCATCTCGTTTGGTGTTTTATGAATTGCACACTAATTAAACACACCTAGGCTACATCAAATTTAGCTTTATTTATTTTTTTTTATAAATTGATATGACAACCATATGCAATACTTGTCATAATTTGATAAATAAATACCTAGATGCAAATGTATTAAAAATTAATGGTTAATTAGATACATAAAATAGCAAAAATGAAATGTTAATAAGTTTGCCATGATTATTTTATGTGTGAATTCCGGCTATAAGACCTACGCAATCATTTTTTGTGATGCATGTGGCGATCTAGGCACTTGATGAAAACCTAGTGAGGGTCTTATGGTTCTCTTTTTGGGGAAGACTTGCTAGAGTTCTCGGATCTAAATGTTTACTTGTTTATATTATTGTCATGTTTTTAGTATTATGTTCTTTTGTGATTTTTGTTTTTAGCCTATATGTTTACACGCCTAAAATTAAAATAAAAGAGGGCTAATACCTATAAAAAGATGACATTAATATGGTCTTAATTTACACGCCTAAATACCATGCTCATTGTGACCTGCTATTTGATTCATGGAAAATTGTTTTTGTAAAATTAAGTGACCTAACTTATTGAAACAAGCTTTCATGAAATTAAAAACTGGAAGCTATGTACACTTAGGAAGTACGGCTCACCCGTGAACCATGATGAAGTGTTACAAAGTTGTTTTGTATGCTTCTTTGTACACGAATTTTACCACATTTATGTGTATACCCTATATGTAAATTTTAAGTCTATGCCAGCCAACCAAGAACACGTGCATTTGGCTTGACCTCTTTGGTCAGACCTTATGGCCATTCCAACCCATGGCGAATTTTGCTCATTGGTCAGACCTTTGGTGATTTTGCAAGTTCTTGCTTGGTCGACTTAATTCGAGTATGCTTGGTCAGACCTTGGACCCGAGGCATAAGATGAGACTAAACATGCTCATGACATTATTACTTGTCTACTAATGTCTTGATCAGTCTCATAAGTCTAAGAGTTGCATTTCATGCAATTAACGCTCGTCGCTTACCTCTTACCCCACTTGTTTACACGCTGGTAAGACCTCCGGTAATAAGTAGGAGGTCAAGATGGATCTTAGTCTTAATTAGTAATTAATTGGGTAGTTAATTCTTTTAAGAATTTAATTATTGAAAATACTAAAATTAAACTTTCTATGTTCTGATTAAAATTGTGTTGTTGCAACATAATTCGTAAACAAAAGTTTGTTTTTTCTTAAAAAAACAAACTTAGTCTCTTTTCCTGGTAAGAAGAGTGAGACTTTTTCCTATTTTTCTCCTTAGTTGACAAACTAAGATGGGATTACATTTGTTAAACTGAGTTATGATATTTTATTACCCTTTTCCGGTCTTGGAATATTTGAAAAATAAAATATTTTGTGTAACTAGAAAACATTTTATCTATAGCTACCAAAATAAATGACATCTTGCACTTGTCACGATGTATGAGTTTAAACCACATAGAGTAAAGAAATTACTAGCATATTCGCTAGGTTTTTCTTAGACTCTCATTATTCCTTAAAGTTCTAAATACCCTTGTGGCTATGTAGACGATAAAGGAGGAATTGCATGCTAAATATTCAAGTTAAATGAAAGCATGAATGGCTAGTCCCTCATCTACAAAAGTAGAAATTCATATACTCTGTTCAATACCTAAGTACGTTGTTACTTGTAGGCATTCGAAGAGAATAGGAAAGTGTATTAAATTGCTATATGCTTTCTACTGGCAATGTAACACTTACAATGTTGACAAATCCAGTGGGAGCATTGCATTTTTATTACTGAATAACATTCATGTAATGTTTTCAATTTCAATGGGAGCTACGAGATTTATTTCCTTGTAAGTCACCCATATCAATTTCAAACTTGCTTTGAAATAATTCATCACTTCCCAAATATGAACGACCATTATTTAAAGGATAATTGCATTTTATTTTATAAGATAACATGTTGCCTTTCTGCTGTTGCTTTGTGAAACGTTATATATGGAATAATAATCGAAAGTTTCTTATTAAACGTTATGGTTCTAAACCTACTTGTAATATCTATGACATTATCATATTGGATAAAGCATATGTTGTTTGTTTTCATAATATGATGTTGTGCCTTACACAAGTGTGAGAAATCTCAAAGTGTGTGCAAGGAACAACTTATTATTGGTTTCTCTTGACCGCAAGGTAAGAAAGCTAATAATTCTACTAGGACTTAAACACACAAGATGTTTGTTGCCCTACTACATTCAAATGTCATGATATAGTTTAAAGATATTTCAACATTTCGACTACATGTTTTAGTCAATATAATTATGGTTAAATTATAATAATCATAATTCTGAATTATAAAATTAACTTGAAATTACTAAAGAACTCAAGAGTTTGCGTTCATGATTACTTTTGTTAGTATAATTATGTTTACATGTTAATACATAATTATAAATTCCTTGAATTAATCAATGACTTATAACATAAAGTATATAGTAAAAAGTGTTATGTCTTCTAGTTAACACATAAACATGAAGTCTTTAAAGAATTATAATGTATTGACATGTTCTGTTTTCTTATAAACACATGAACATATAATTCTTGAACAGTTCTGTCTTCTTGTAAACACGTAAACATAAGGTTCTTGTATTATTGAAGAAATATACATTATAGCATGCACTTGGTTCGAAAATACTTAATATGCAAATTTGGCTCGACCCAGTTGACAAGTATTTGATCTAAAGAGAATTAAATTATCTATGAAATTCTGATATAGTTTCACAATTCAAATACTTGTAGAATACCACATTATTATGGTATGTCTAATAGGTTGAAACGAACAATATTCATATTATTTGATTCTTGATAGTTCTATTTGCTCTACCTCCAAAATCTGTCAAGGTTAGAAAATTGCGTGTGTCATGGATACACTCAATGTAGTTCAAACCAAGAAGGTATTCAAGACAACCCATGACCGAAACCCATAAACCCTTAGGAATTTTTGGTTTTTCCACTCAAACCAATTGAATCCTAAACCCTTTTGGGTTTTTTTTATTTTTCTACACTTCCTAGCTTGAAGATTGTAGTTTTGGTGTTCCTCCTAGCCTGATGAAACACAAAACTTTTGCTAAGATTTTTGGTTAAAGAGTGATATAAGAATTAAGGTTTTACTACAAACCCTAATTAGAGTTGTTGGAAGGAATTCCATTATGTCTTGATTTAAGTTTTGATTTTGTTAAATTCTTATGAAGCATTTTATTAGCAATCTAGAGATGAGAACTTAAAATGTATTTTGTGGTTCCCATAATAAAGAACAATTTATTGTTGCTTAAATACTCAATATTTAGAGAATTGTCTCTACTTACAAAAGTAAGTGGGAGCATCTACAAATCTTGAAGATATTCAAGAACAAATACATAACCTTATAAAATCCACTTATTAATGCCATACTAAGGTTAAACATGTAAATGTTGACCGAAGTATAATGTTACTCTCATTCATAAATCTGCAAGGATGCCTCATCACTTGAGTGATATTTTAATATCGATACTGAGGGATATAAGTTAAAAGATTTGTAAATCTGCTAACTATTAAAATACATTATCACATCTTGAATCTGATAAATGTCTTAGAACTATGAATGACAAGATGCGGTCCTTAAAAGGCAAATCAATGTTTTGATTGTTATTTCGCCTAAGATTTAACCCATGAGGTTGGAATGAGTTTCTTTTGAAGAAAGGCTCACAAGGACAAAATTGTATACATGTTAATGCATGGCTTATAATAAGAAGTTTTTAATCCTACTCAAGCAATTGAATGTGATTAGATTTTCTTATATACACGCATTAATTAAATAAAGATAATTAATTGTCATACATGTTTCCTTGAATGTGGAATATGAAAATTAAGTTTTATAACTTTTTCCTTTTTGATTACCTTTTGCGAGGACGGTGTGTAATCAAAAGGGTTGTGAGTCTATATAATCTTTATGTAGTATACAAGTTTAAGCAATCCAAGTTTGGATCGAATCATGCATCCAGGAGCTGAGATCTTGAATTTAATTACAATATGATTTTGATTGAATTAAGGTAACTCCTGAGTACATCTGACATTAAGTGGGAGCACTATGTTTTTCTTTAAATTCATATGTTGTATAACATATTGAAGATATCATTCCATTTAAGCTAGATATTAATCCTTAAGCTTGGAATGAAACTTCACTTGGGATTTAGGGAATAGAAAAAAAAAACAACATTGGAATAAATGTTTATTTGAAATAAACATATGCGGAAAATTAAGTCCAACACAAATGCAATATATCATTGAAGCAAGTCTTAAATGGTATATTTCACTTGGAATAATTTATTACATGGATGGAAACCTTATGCTTTTAAGTAAGGATTTGTTATGTACATATTATATTGTGTATAAGACTGGTTGTTACTTTTGCCCAAGAGCAAGATGAGCTGAAACAACAATATCTAATTAAAAGTATTTAGATTATTGTTAATACAGATGTTTACGAATTATAAAGCATAGTGTTGTATACGTACACTGATGCTAGAGGATAATTAAAACTAGTTAAAGTAGGATTTTATCATTTATGATAAATCTGCTAACTAGATATGCTCAACGACGAGCATTGTTACATTACAAATTAAGGAATAAGAATACTTTATATTTTAAGAAACTGTAAAGATGATTGTCAGTATGTCGTTGACTTCTAATACCTTATGCAAGGTAGGGCGACATCTCCATACTATGACTCTTACAATAGTATGAGCATATGAGATAAGACACTCATCATATGTTTCAAATCCCTCACTATATATGAAATTTGAAACAATTATTCGGAAAGTTTACTCAGATGACTATTTAGTTTTCTTGTAAAGAAAAGTTGAGAATGTTGGAGAAACATTAGACTTCAACTTACTAATCAGTCTCATGCATATCTGTTTTAGTATTTGGATAATTGGGATTGTAAGACAATTTTTACTTTATGATGAATAAAGATACTTGGTATTTTATTCATTCATATAATAATTGTTATCCTATATTTGCATGTTTAATCCTTGAATGATTTTATCGTTCTAAATATGTCCATTGTCAGTTAACAACATGGGAATATTGGTATGTAAGGAAAATGTGAGTGTTGGTTATATTCTATGAGAATGTGGATTTTTCCCGCCAAACTCATATGTATTCACAAGGGATGCATATTGGATACCCAACTTTAGAACATTACTTTTGGATCCTTGTCATGAGTAAGATGTTGAAAATGGTTAATAAAGTCATCCTTAGACTTGAGATACAAGCAAGTTCTGTTATGTGTGGATATCACTTTTGTAATTATATGCCAAACGCTGTCCTGAATAAGGTAGTTACAAAAGCTATTTTTCGGAGTGATGTGAAGCAGCATCCACAACACTTGTAGTCAACAAAGATTTGTTACTCCACTTGATATGTGCAGCAAGATACCGTGGGCCCTCTCCAGAATTAATCAGATAATTGTTTGGCCAAACCCAAAGGGTAATGCAAGATGATTCTTGATTACATTTGGTGTATCTGAATTAAATTCTATAACGAGAATCTAAATGGTTAAACCGTATGGAATGAGTTAGGATCCATATCCATGGTTTAACGGTATCTATAACAAAGGATGACTATAGCAAGACATTAATAACCATGCTACTGAGAATCATTTATGAAACTACATCTCAGACACCTTTAGTTTAAATAGCGAGTGAGAGCATTGCTAGACGTTTTCGTCGTTGGTATTTTTGCTATCTGCTACTCCAACTCCCAAGTGGGAGCTGTTGGAATATGTGAGTCGGATTAGCTAGTACGACTAAAGGTGTGTGAGCCTACTGGGGGCACACACATTGAACATTAGAATACATTTTCACGTAAAGCTCAAAAGTAACTCGTTTAGACACGAGATGAACTAGACAAGATTCGTTGCTTGTCCTAACCCTTGTGGCAGATTTATTAAAGGTTATAGAAAAGGAATAATCTGTCTAGATGCATTAGCGATAAAGAGGAAATGAAGAGTTGTGATAAGGCTCAAAATTAGAAGAGTTTTAAGCTTATCATTATATGTGTTTTAGCCTTATCATGAATTAAGGCTTAAGGCTATATAATCCCTCATTCCCTGATTATTATAGGACATCCAATTCACAAAACAAAAATCACATACGTGACACATTAAAACAAATATATTTGTTTTTCCTTTTGGTCAAAAACTACGGCCGACATAATTGATCTTTTGGTTTGTTTTGTCATATGTAGCTTTCATATATATAAACAAAGAATTGTCTTTGTTTATTAGTCTTGCTCTATTTAGTAAACCATTTGAATGTATACATCTTTTATATTCGAATCGGTTTGAGACCAAGATCAAATAACACAAGTTGCTAGTTGGTTTATGTGAAGCAAGCACTGTTCTAGGTGCTGTTTTGGTTCGGGTTTTGTGTTTGAGCTTTGACACTGGTTGTTTGGATTTTATGTGGTACACGGCTAGCACTCCAGGCATATTTGTTTGACGTGTTTGTGTGAGCAACCATAGAGGTGATTGTTTTAAGGGTTATTAGACAAAGATGTTACTAAAGTTTGCGTTTGTGTTGTCCTAAGGTAATAAAGTTTCAAAGTTGTCATCCAGGTTACTCAACGTCACGGGTTTATTTTATGTGTTACTGAACCTTTTAAAACAGTACACTCAGGTCACTCCCACGGTGGGCAACATGTTGTTAGCATTTCAATTTTCAAACATTGACATGTTAGGTCCCTGTGGTTTGTGGTGTATCACGAATTTAGTCCATGATTTTTTATATCATGCATTTAACTATTTGCATCGTTAGTCCTCATTGACTATTCTTACGGTTTTATCCTTTTTCGTCCGTTTCGTCCGTTTTTCTCATGTCTTCATAGGTTTTTATCAGTTTTCGTCCGTTTTTATACGTTTTCATCCATTTTCTCATATTTTTATCCATTTTTATCATGTTTTCATATGTTTTTATCCGTGTTCATACACTTTTATTCGTTTTCGTCTATTATTACACGTTTCATCTTTTTTTCTTATATTTTATCCGTTTCATCCATTTTTATACATATAATATGTATGAAAACGGATAAAAATCGTGATTTAAAATCGATACATCATTTCGGATTTAAAATCGTGATTTAAAATTGATTCATCCATTTTCTTATATTTTATCGTTTTCGTCTATTAAAATATCTTTGTCTTGATGTAAACATTATTTCGGACAACTTTCGTGTTTTACACTTTTGATGATTCAGAGCAGAAAAGAGTCAAAATTGTGATTTAAAATCGATACAGAAACAGACAAAAATGTATAAAAGAAGACGAAAACGTATAAAATTAGATAAAAGCAGATGAAAACATATAAAAACGTATGAAAATGGACTACAACGGATAAAAACGTATGAAAATGTATAAAAGCGGATTAAAACGTATGAAAATATATAAAAACGGTCAAATTAACATAAATATAACTTGGATGACAAATATAACAAGTCGCAAGAAGTTGGGTAACGTGGATGACAAAAAATGCATGCCACGTAGGAATTTCACCGGTAACTCTAGGTTACCCAAAACACAGTAACAAATTTAACCGGTCACATTAAGTTGAGTAACCTGGATGACAACTTTGAAACTTTATTACCTTAGGAAAACACAAACGCAAACTTTAGTAACATCTTTGTACAATAACCCTTTTTTTAATCACTTATTTTTTCATTTGCGGGTGTCTACGAGGGTTAGTTTTCTTGTTTCCTTTTTACCTTAAGTTGTTTACATGTGTGTTAATCATAAAGGCTAAACTAGATCCATATTCCGCTGCGTACTCGTAGTTAAATGGTTAGCATGTTATTTAAATTCGAACAAAGATGCATACCAACATGTGGCTTGACTTAAGACATTTATCAGCCTACAACATATATTGAAAGCGGGAATTACATATATATACCCAAACTTGAATATTTACATTTATATTTTCTCAAAATACAAGTTTTCAATGCATATTGTACAATGTTATTTAAGCATATTTTGAAGAAATATGAAATATCGATGTTTCGCTAGGTGCCCCTATTGAACAGAAGGCGAAGTTAATTATTGGAACTTTGAATGCAAATATACGTATATGTATAGTTGACTTGGAGTTCGTCGATCTATAGAAGACACAGACAGTGACCCATTTGAAGGCGCAAATTAGACCACGTCTACCACCAAACATTTCACTATCCAGTGAGTGATTGAGATGAGAGTGTAATAACTAAGACACTGGTTGTTTTGTCGCATTGAATACCATCCCATGAGCTGCTAATTAGTTGTTTGTGTTTTTCAAGTAGAGAGGGTTGAGTCTACTGTAGTTTTGCCATTAAGTGAAAGGAAGGTTAGGAAGAAAAGGAGGTGGAAGTGATCAATGGTTGGCTGGAGAGTCTCATCCATGAAGACATTCCATTTCCATTGTTGCTATTGTTGGAGGGAAGGGTCGTGTTTCTTTCAACTTTTGGTTAGTAATGTTAGAATTTATGTACCATGACAATCATATAAATCAAGTAGTCACATATGCGGAAGCGTAGGATACATATTACATATAAAAGATTGACATAAACATAAACAAGAACGTACCTTTTGATTCTAGCTTAACAAGAATCAAACTTTAATAATCTTAAACAAGTGAAGAACCCTAATTAGGGTTTATATGGATCAATGATTAACCCCTTACCGTTTTGTTAATCGATCCCTTGATAATTACTATAGTGAGTAATTACCTCGTTCTTGTACACACGAATTAAACCATATCAAGTTTATGCTAGTAAAACCACAAGAATCAATTTTTGATAAACAAAAATTCGATCCAATACCCTAGGGGTATTGATCGACCGGTTTTGAGAGCAAAAGAGGGAGAGAAAAACATTAGGGATAATGTGTGTACAAAAGTTATGAAAACCAAGACCCCTTGTGTTTGTATATATAGTGTATACAAACTTAGGGAACAAGTTAGGGTTAGGGATACCCAATCCCTTCTATGGCCGGTTATAGCACAAAGGGAGGGGTTCCGGAACCTTCTCTTGTTTCTAAAATTGCATATATATATTTCTTTCCTTATTTTCGTCTAACGGTCGTTAGTCATTTAACGGTAAATACTAACGGTCATTAAGTTCTTGCGTTTAATAATAATAAACATGTATACATAACATTTAATACATATTAATTATTTATTCCTTGATACTCATTCGTAACGTGTGCAATCCCGAGGTCTCGAGTTCGTTTCTAGTCATACAAGTATTAATATTTATCCAAAACTCCAACATCTCCCACTTGGATATCTATTAATAGTGTAATGACATTGGTTAGCGTCTAGCAATACGCCAATGCCCCTAGATCAACTCGAGTTAGGTTTCCTGGAAAAACCTTTAATGATTCATCATTATTATTATCCTTTTGTTACTAATACCACGTTAATAAAGATATGGATCTTAGTCATTCTTTAATTAACAATTCTGTTTCTCATTGTTTATGATCGAGCAAGATTACCAAAACATCTGAACGTATTCCAGATAGACTTTGGGTGTGCGCACGCAAACCTCCTGTCAACCCTACGAGGGGCCCAGTAGTATTAAACTTCAAAACAAATTTGAAGGAATAAATTCTTTTTTGACTACAAGAATAACCCATGAACTTTGCAACACTTCTTAAAACAATCCTTATGACTACCAGTTACGGATAGCGGTAAATTGCTTCACAGAGATGCACTACATCCATGACACTTATCTGGTATCTCAAGTTTGAGGATAACTAAATTCATGATTTACTTACTGACAAGATCCATAAAGTAAAATCATGTAGTTGGGATAAGTCCTATATTCAATTCATTGAATATCATGTGAAATTGGTATGACAACGCATCGATATACTTTCAAGTATATTCTAACCAATACTCAGATTTGTCTTAGTTTAATGATATTCCCATACCATTAATTGACAATGGACAATTTAGAATAACATAAGTTATTCATGGATTTAAACATGCAAATATAGGATACAATCTATTACTAATGAAAACAAACGTACAAAGTACTTTAATTCATTATAAATAATAATTGCTTAATATCCCTTATCCAAATACTAAATAGATCAATGCCTGATAATTCTAGTTAATGAATTTTGTCTCAACTAATGACTTGTTGACAATTATGCCTCAAGTCATGACAATCATACTTGTTGACAAGGCATTATTTCAACTAACTTTGATCTATCATAATTTTGAGAATACTTATTTCAAGAATTTAATTAGCAAAATTCTTGTATGTGTATATCCAACTATTTTGATATAGCCACATAATATTTCATAAATGGTGTGATATCCTCAACCACCAATTTATGATAATCAAACTTTCAAACACTTTAAAGTTTAAAGTATTCTAATTCTTTAATGTATAATGCAACTATGCTCTTAGTTGAGCACAACTAGTTCACATGGCCATTAACAAGGATAAAATCCTACCATGACTAGTATTGAGTGTCATCTCAATTAAACTAGCATCATTGTATTAAAACTACAATATGCTCTTTAAAATCCCGTAAACCTAATATCCATTGTGTAATGCTTGATGCCTTCCAATCTTTCAAGATTTATTGTAGGCTATAACAATTACGCAACAATTTGCCACATTGTTCATACTTAGAATCTTAGGAGCAATTCCAGGTTGAGGATCATTATTCTAAGTTCAAACACATTCCATTAGAATATTCATTACACAAGTTATATAATAACTTTTAATTGGATATCAAATATTGTCAAATCATTTAAGCATGATACAACAATAATATGATACACATGAAAAATCCTTCAGTCAGACTTGGATTTCATTCATGTTCTATCTTTACAAATATATATACATTTAGTCTTTCAAAAAAACAATAATATATCATATTCTATTAGATTTATTTACCGCACATGTCTATCAAATACTCCCTCCGTCCCATATTAAGTGTCCACAAAGGAATCTTTAAATGTCCCAAATTAATTGTCTACTTGTACCTTTCAACCAATAAGATGAGTTTAGTTGGTAAAAGTAATATTTGATTGGTGGAGAGTTTAGTTAGTGGAATCTCCTAAAACTTTGTGCATTATGAAAGTGGACACTTAATATGGGACGGAGGTAGTAATAACTTTTGTTCCAAGGTTGTATGTTTTATTTTCTAAATCTTTAAATAAAGTTTCATTCCAAACTAAGACTTAACATTTTACTTACATGGAATGTTACTCCTTATATGTTATACAACATATATGATTTAGTAAATCAAACATAATACTCCCACTAGCTTTCAGGAATACTTATAAATTATCTTATTTCAATTATAAATCAAAACATGGATTTAATAATTAAACATAAGAGTAATCTCCTAGATGCTTGCATTATCCATTCATGGATTATTGCACTTTGTACACTTCCAAAGATTTATTTGAATTTATAAACTCCTTTCGATTACTTATCGTCCTCGCTCAATTAATCATTCAAGAAAGAGTTTTTGATATTCATTGTCAAATTTCATATTCATATAATTATGACAATTATCATCTTTGTATCTTAATGTGCTTAGGAAAGAGTATTCAATCATAGTTAATTGCTTGAATATAATTAATAATCTTGTCATAAGACATGCATTAAAATATGTATACAATTTTTGTCCATATGATTTTTACACAAAGATTTAAACCACTAGGGTTACATTATCTTTGAATAAGCTCATCTTCATTATCTAACTATTAAGAATTAAGATAAACCAAATTTTTAAAATTTGAATATCTTTATGAACAGCATCTTTAACATTCATAGTATGAGTTATTTACCCAATTCATTATTTTGTAATAATTCATCATGTAATCCTCAGCATATGAAACAAATATCTGAGATATCCAGGTGGATCTATGAATGATAATTCCATCATCTTGAGGTTTATCATTTACATGTTAAGCCTCATCATGATTTTCACTAGTATGATTTTAGAAGATTGTGTATCTTGTAATTTTATTTTTTCAAGATAAAAAAAACTCCCACTTGCCTTTAGTAATCTATAGACTATCTATAAATACTTAGCAATTAGAGCAACAATCCAATTTCTCTTTTTGGGATATTACAAATACACATTGACAGTTCCTGACATTCTTTTGTTAATAACCTACACATAAATAGCTTAACAAACTCAGAACTCCAATTTAAGACTTAATGTGATTAATCACATTTCATAACGTATTATTAATCTTCTAGGAGTCTAATTGAGTATATTAAATCCATACTCAATTTTCTAACCTTGATAACTTTTTGGAAGAAAAGAAGATGTAGTTATCTGTTAGGACCTAAGTTTATCAACATTTAATCAAGTCTCGGTTATTTCAGTATTTGTAATAGGTTGCTAGAATATTTAACTTATCATGTAAACGTGTAAAGTCCATTACACGTCCAATGGGCCTTAAGGCCACACGTTTTAGAAAGGAAGGAATAGGGAAGTCTTGCCCTAGCTCCTCTCCTATAAATAGGACACTCATGTAATCCTTTTTCTTGTTGGTTATTTCATTTACATAAGGAAACTCTTGCACTTTTATTCTTCATATTTGATCTAATCAAACAAACTCTATTTCTCATCTTATTTCTATCAAATCAATACTTTTGTTTACAATATGATGACCTAACAAGTGGTATCAATCGCTAGAAGAAGGTGTATTCTTTTGTTTTTGTTGCTAACGAACCAAAACCATTCTTTTAATCGTTATTTTTTGCTAAAGTTTGTTACTTTCTTGCTTGTTTCGTGTTTTTATCACATCATTTTCATCAAAACTTGTGTTACAAACTCAAACAACCAACAAAGTTTCAAAATTTATCAAAAATTTTAGATTCGTACTTTTGTACCATTTTTCAAAATTTTTCAAATTTTTGAAAAGTGGTTAAAGTTTGCAACTTTCTTTAAGATTTCATCATTTTAAGGTTAGTTGTACAAGAATCTTAGATTAAAAACGTGTTTTTGGCTTGCTTTTTACAAAAACAAAAATTTGCCTAGTTTTGACAAAGTTTCGAAATCTTTTGACCCTAAACTTTCGAGATCTTTGCTCCTCGCTCCTAAGGTGTTTCCGTTGCTTACTCAGTGCTTTTCTCTCTTGTATAAGAAAGAAAACACTTCGACTCGTTGGATATTATCGAGCTTGTATAATCTCGATAATTTTTTGGTACATTTTTCGAAAACTTGTACAAGTTTCGAGATCTTTCCCAACTTTTCGAAATCTTCTGATTTTCGAGAACTTTGGATATTTTTTGAAATATTTTCACAATTTTTTGAGATCTTTGCTAAAATCACAAACCTCAAAGATTTTGAAAATCTTTAAAATTTTTCTCGATAACTTTGTTTTTTCGAGAACTTTTGTATATTTTCGAGAACTTTGGTAATTTATCGAGAACTTTGGACTTTGACTGTTTTTCGAGATATTCTTCAACAAAGTTTCGAGAACACACTTGGGAAAGTTTTCAAGGCTTGGCATAACACTTATACCTTCTACAAGATCCATTTACACACAAGTCATTCATCATGTCTCAACCACCGTACTACAACTTTCATCATCAGCAACCCTATCATCAAACACAATTGTTTCGTCAACAACAACAACAATATCAACAACAACAACCTCAACAATCATATCCATATAAAAAAATGGTCTCTCAACAACATGTCATGATGCATCAACATCAACAACTGCCTCAACCTCCACCATTTCCAATGCAACAAATCACTCAACTGTCGAAACAAACTCATTGGTTTGACCAAATGTGTGAAGTCATCACTACTCAACAATCAAGACATGAAGCAGTTTCACTTGACACACCACCTATGCTCACACCCGGTAATTATGTTCAGTGGTCAAGTCGATTCCTAAGATTTCTTGAACTCAAGAAACCACATGGCAAATACATGAGACAAGTTATCAATGAAGGTCCATTTGTAACACCGACTAACCTTGTCCCTGGTAATCCTAATGCTGATCCACCCATACCGGACTTACACAGACCTCTTACTGATGCTCAACTTACTGCTGAACAATTACTTCACAAAGAAGCAGATGAATATGCCATGATTTACATTCTTCAAGGCATACCTAATCCGATCTTTCACTGTGTTGATGCTCAAAAAACTGCTAAGGCTATGTGGGAACATGTTCATCTTCTAATGGAAGGAACTCAGTTGAATCAGGAGGACATGGAGTCAAAACTTTACATGGAATACACACATTTCATGATTGAGCCAATGGAATCACTTGAGTCATACTATCACCGCTTCACGAACATCATTAATGACCTCGACAGACACAATATCATCTTACCAAAGATTGCTATCAACACGAAGTTCTTAGGATGTCTCGGTCCTGATTGGCAGAAGTGTGTGACATTTGTTCGACAATCTAGAAACCTTCATGAAACACCATATGGTTTGTTGTATGACTATCTGAAACATCATCAACATGAAGTTGACAATGATCGCGCTCTCAGAGGAAATTACTCACAGCCCTCACCTACAAACTCTTTGGCGCTTGTTGCTCAATCACATGTTCCAGCTCCACCATTACAACATGTTGGGGTATAAAGATCAAAGTACTGCTGGACAATCAAAGTGCTGCTGAAGTATTAAAGTCAAAATACTGCTATTGATCAAAGTACTGCTCGTTGATAAGTCAAAGTACTGCTTGAAGATAAATACTGAAGATATTAGATTAGAATATTATGTAATCTAGAATATTCTATAGTTAGGGATTGTATACTTGTCGTTCAAGTATTGTAACCGACTAGGGTTTTCCTTGTGCCTATAAAAGGATCCCTAAGTCATTATTAGAGATAAGAGTTTTAGAGATATAGTAAAGCTGAATTTCGATATAAGCTTTAGTTAGGGTTGTTTGTGTTGTGAATCTGTATAAGTTAACAGGTTCAAAGGTTAATATAAAGTTTGAAGTTGTTTTAATTCTTCTTAGCTTTGTTAAGTAATTCCGCATACTTAATAGAGTAATTCAGTGTTTCATTGTTAGTAGATTAGGATTTATCCAAAGCTACTAAACCCTTAACAAGCTATATAATAGTTTGGTCAGAGTATATCGATCCATCAAGTGGTATCAGAGCTTGTGTGGAAACTCTGATTAAGAAGAAACCCTAAACCCTAATCCAAATCGTTTTTCTTAATACACTTTTCAAGATGTCTCAACCTGAACCTACACCTATGCCATCCATCACCACTGTTAGAATTCCCATAGTCAAGAAGGGTGAGTATGATCTCTGGAGCATGAAGATGAGACAGTACATTGCTATCACTGACTCTGCACTTTGGGATATCATTGTCAATGGCAATCAAGTTATAGAAGAACCTGAAGTTGTTCCTGGACAGCCTAAACCACCTCAGCAACAACTCTCTGCAACTGTAAAGAGGAATCAAGACAAAGCTCTCAACATACTGCTGTCTGCTATCCCTGATGGTCATCTGTTGAAGTTTCATAATGCTAAGGATGCTAAACAACTGTGGGCTGCTATCAAAACAAGGTTTGGAGGTAATGATGCTTCCAAGAAGATGCACAGAAGTTTATTAAAACAGCAGTTTGAAACTTTTGCTGTTGGAGAAAGAGAAGGACTTGATGCTGCCTATGAGAGATTTCAAAATCTTCTCAGTATGCTGGAGATTCATGGTGTAGAAATCTCTACTGAAGATGCTAATTTGAAGTTCCTAAGGAGTTTGCCATCTATTTGGCATGTGATTGCTACTATAATCAGAGGTCAACCTGACTTGGCTACTATAGACTTTGATGATCTATACAACAATCTGAAGGTGTATGAGCATGAGATGAATGGTAAAACAGGTTCATCAACCAACAGTATTGCTTTTGTGTCTCCTGCCAAGACAAGCAGTACTTCCACTAAAAGTACTGGTTATCCAGTTCAAAGTACTGTTGCTGATGTTTACTCAACTGTGTCTACTACCACTTCACAACTCTCAAACAACATTAATTGTGATGATGTTGTGTGTTCATTCTTTGCTCAACAAGCCACCTTACCTGTTACCTATGAAGAAGACCTACTGCAGATTGAAGAAGATGATCTAGAAGAAATTGACATCAGATGGCAAGTTGCTATGATTACTGCTAGGATCAAGAAGTTCATGAAGAAAATAGGAAGAGGGATTGATTTCAAGGCCAAACAAGGAATTGCATTTGACAAGTCTAAGATTGAATGCTTTAACTGTCAAAAGACTGGTCATTTTGCAAGGGAATGTAAGTTTGCCAAGTATCAAGCAAACAGGATGATAGAGAAACCCAAGGTTGAACTCAAGGAGCTTCCTGAACCTAAACCAAAAGCATTTGTGGCTCAAGAGAACTTATCAGATGTTGACTGGACCGCTGAATTTGATGATGAACCAGTCACTTTCTCTATGGTTGCAATGGAAGAATATGATTGGAGCACAGCTTTTGATGAGGAACCAGGATGCACTGCATTGGATTCTACTGAAGATCTTGGAGGTTTTGATTGGAGCATGGAGAATGAAGATGCACCTGTTCTGTTGGCTTTGGTTACTACTGCACCTACTTCATCTACTGCTACTGAGGTATGCTCTAAGTGCAATAATGTGTATCAAAAGGTACTTAGTCTACAGAGCATTCAATCTGCTGGTAGATATATTGCACCTGATAGAAAGAGAAGATTTGTATGATTTATATCAACAAATTCAAGCTTACTTTGAAGATAATCCACTCAAAGGAATTGGTGTAGTATTGCTGGGAGATTTGACTACTATGTGGGGAACAGATGAAACTAGCACAGATGATATTTGGAAGAATCAAGAAGAATAGGAAATTCATAGCTGAAGATTCTTTGCAAGTGCTGGTGTTCATGCCTTAGAGCTAGAAGATGGTACAATGATCTACATGTTGGCAGACAAAAGATATCCTCTCATAAGAGATTTGATGCTGAGAATGCTGGATCATGGTGTGGAAGTTGAAGAAGAAGATGACATGGCTCTAATGGTGATCAATTTGTTCATCAATTGGACAATTTTGAAGGATGATGATTAAAATACTGGTATGATTTTAATTGTATAAAATATTTTGAATAAAACAAGTACTTAATTCAAAGTACTGCTGATCAAACAGTACTTTTCCAAAGTACTGCTTGTAGCTAAAACCAGTAAAAGTTTTTGAAATAAAAGTTTTTGTCTTGTGCANTTCATCAATTGGACAATTTTGAAGGATGATGATTAAAATACTGGTATGATTTTAATTGTATAAAATATTTTGAATAAAACAAGTACTTAATTCAAAGTACTGCTGATCAAACAGTACTTTTCCAAAGTACTGCTTGTAGCTAAAACCAGTAAAAGTTTTTGAAATAAAAGTTTTTGTCTTGTGCAAAAATTTCTTTTTGAAGCACAACTAAATACAGCAACAAATTGTTTTTGAGGAAAACATGGTGTTAGTACTTGTACTACACAACAAATGGTATTCAACTCACCATGTTTCATAGACAAGAAAGAGTTTGATTCATCATGAGGGTACGGCTCTGATGTGACAATCAAATCCGTTTTTAGTTGACAATTTACTAAAAATTGTATGGTTTCAACTCACCATATCTGAAATAAGTGAAGAGTTGACTAGCCCACAAGAAAAATGGTTTGTGGTAAAGGCTGTGGAAAATCCATTTATATGGTAATTAGTTCACCATGGTTAAGATCTAAGAACTAACTAGTCAATAAGCAAACGGCTTTTGGTAAAGACTACTCAAATCCGTTGATAGCTGATGATTTGCTAAAAATCATATGGTTATCAATGTACCATGGTTTACTTAACCTAAACATTGGCTACTCCAGAGTTAATGGCTTTGGTAAAGAGACATCAAAATCCATTAATTTTCAATGATTCACCTCTCACAGGAGTTTACACACCTGGAAGTGATGAGAATAGTATGAAACTAAATATGATTTGATGTATCTTGTGTTGCTGAGTAGCTGAGAAGAAGAATGTAAGTTGCTGTAAAGATCAAAGTTTGTTGCTGATAAAGATTGCAAGTACTGTATGCTGATGATAACAAAACAACGAGTGTATTTTTCAAAGAAGACAACCTTTCCTTGAAGATAAAGTTTACACAAAGGAAACTTGAAATCAAACAAGTAGAATTCAAGTTAGGGGAGGATTGTTGGGGTATAAAGATCAAAGTACTGCTGGACAATCAAAGTGCTGCTGAAGTATTAAAGTCAAAATACTGCTATTGATCAAAGTACTGCTCGTTGATAAGTCAAAGTACTGCTTGAAGATAAAGACTGAAGATATTAGATTAGAATATTATGTAATCTAGAATATTCTATAGTTAGGGATTGTATACTTGTCGTTCAAGTATTGTAACCGACTAGGGTTTTCCTTGTGCCTATAAAAGGATCCCTAAGTCATTATTAGAGATAAGAGTTTTAGAGATATAGTAAAGCTAAAGTTCGATATAAGCTTTAGTTAGGGTTGTTTGTGTTGTGAATCTGTATAAGTTAACAGGTTCAAAGGTTAATATAAAGTTTGAAGTTGTTTTAATTCTTCTTAGCTTTGTTAAGTAATTCCGCATACTTAATAGAGTAATTCAGTGTTTCATTGTTAGTAGATTAGGATTTATCTAAGGCTACTAAACCCTTAACAAGCTATATAATAGTTTGGTCAGAGTATATCGATCCAACAATAATTTTACTCCTCGTTGGTATATCGTGTGTCGGTTTAAGCTTAAACGTAACCGAAATGTCTTTGACGTTTTTCGACACGTATACGTAAAATAAAGTTTTTAGCCACGTTTTTGTCAGAAATGTAATAAAATAGTCATTACTGACTCAAAAATATATTTTCTTGACTTTTACCATAAATACTGTGGTGTCGGTTCGCGTGCGGCGTTGTTTTTTCCGAAAGTGTGAGAAAGCTCTCAGTAAATTACGAAACTTGTCAATAACTATCCGAAATGGATTAATTTGTGTTTACTGACAAAAATATACTTTTTTAGTAGTGAGTGTAAGCTACAGTGTGCAGGACAGCTCGTGAAAATGTTCAGAAATGTACAGAAACATGCAGAAACATGCAAAAATGCATATAATACTCACAATAAATATAATAAAAAATTTATTATAAAATTAATTTATGAAAAATACCATTTGTCACAGTAATATAACCCAATCTTGTGACTTAAGCTTGGACTGATAGCATGAACAAGAATGGAGAGGTGACATTGTGTGGGAATGGCACGAGTCACGAACTACCCAGTGAGTACACAACCTCTTGAAGTATCCTCAACAACATGAGACACTGAGCACTACAACGTAACTCCTTAAAGTGATAGCTGCTTAGTGAGTCATTAAGAACTAAGTGTATGCATTTATAGTTCCCACACAAATAACTAGATAGTCAAGTTTTAATCACAGTCAATAAAGCCTACACAAGTATCTCAAGACATACAACCAACCAATCAGCTTGACTCTAAGGTAAATACGTACAGGCACCCATTTAATATTTATTGAATGAATGTTATACATGAGAAAGAGGGCCCATTTAATATTTACTTAAAAAACCCATTTAAATTATACAACTTAGAGGATCGGGTGTGGCAACGAGAAGGCTCGCCGAATCCCATGTGGCTAGCGATTCAGCGAAGCCAAACGCTCGCCATGCCACCGAGGAGCCTCGCCACTTGTGTGTTCGTCGGGTTTTCAACGAGGATAAAGATAAAGAAAAAAGTTACCATTTGATTTAAACAGTTTTTTTTTTTAATCAATTTTTTTAAACAAACCCCCTATAAATATCCTTTTATTTCCATATTTTTTTCACACACACCTAAAAATATCCCATCTTTTTTCACACGTAACCTCAAAATACCTCATCTTTTTTTCACACAAAAACTATGTCTACCGAACAAAACGAAGTGAGAAGAAATATCGTTAGACGACTACGGGCAGAAGATGCAGCTGAGGTCGCACTGGCCAATAATTTGTTAATCTAGTTGATGTGCTATTTTAACCAAATGTGTAGCTTCATCAAATTCTAATCAAAGAAATTGAGTGTGGTGACGAAATGACAAGGGTGCATTCCTTGCCACAATACCAGACCCTTATCAGCTACAGTTTGCATACTCGGCTAATGACCACTGAAGCAGATATGTGTGTTGCAAACAACTTGAGGGCGGCTAAAGATGAAGTGTTGAGAAGCATTGTTAAGAAACAAAAACTCATTAATAATTACGGAGCAATTTAAAACCTCAAATCATGTTTTAGTCTTTTTATTTTGTACTCTTATGTTTTTAATTATCTATGTAACGTTTTAAATTTTTGAATAAAAGTTGTATTTATTTGAATTTATAGAATTTAGTTTATTTTGGAAAATGGAAATGAAAATAAAATTGGAGGTAGGTGGAGCCCAAATGGCTAACTTGGTTTTAGTTGTGAGTAAAGGAGTATCTTAAAGTGCAAGTGTTGAAATGATGTGGCACTCGGTGAGGCCCAAATGACTAACAAATGTTAGTCATGACACCCGAAGCTTTTAATAACTTACGTGGTCAGTTTTAATCATTTATGTCGGTTGCAGATGAATCTTATGATGATCATGTATACATACCGGCTATCTCACCGGCCGGAGGTTCTATGGATGGCATGGAAGATGAAGTGGAGTGTTATGATGACTATGAAGGCTCAGGGGCTTTACCTGAGTAGTGCAAACATTTTTTGATTTTATTATAGACATTGTAGGTCGTAAGTTTTTTGTTAGTTATAAGAATGGTTTGTCATTCTTATATAGTGGTTTTGTTTGTTGCATGTAAGTGTCATTGAGGACTGAGATGAGGGAAGTCACCATCATCCTTTGTACTTCATTGTTTTTGATGTAATAGTATTTTATTTACTAGGGTGAATTAACCCTTTTACCCAAAAAAAAAAAAACTTACGTGGTCGGCCATCATTCAATATACGTTTTTCTTTTGCTATCTTTTACAAGTAACACAGGATTTTAGTTACAAAACATGGGAATACGGATAAATCCCTTCCACAATTCTTGCTTTGATACATTTGATTATTTTATTTTTTCAATAACTCTTTCTTTCTTACCTTCATTATATATTCTCTTTGAGGAATATTTTTGCTAAGTTCAATTGTTCAATCTCTAAGGACAACTAGTACTTAATTAGGATATTTAAGCTAAAGTCTATTGATGCGATATAATTACGTTTGAAATAATATGTGACATAATTTTTAATCCAAATAGAAACAAGCAAACAAATAAACAATTACTATTAAAGTTTAAACTTATGCCTCTTGTTTCTTAAAAGATTTTGGAGTTTGGCCACAGCTTTTTCTAGATCATCACAAGATTAATGTAGTTTTCTACATATATTCTATTTTCTATTGTGTACACAAAAGGGCTTCCATTGTAATTGCGGCACAAGAGCACCAAAACTCATGAGACGGCGATATCATATTTATCTAAACTTTACATTTATGTATTTATCTAGTACTTGAGCGGTAGCGCTTGGATATAAAAACGAATGAATGTAAACAAAACAATTATGAAACAATTCATCAAAACAGTTAATATAAGAAACTTTGACAGGCATCTAGAAGCAAATACCATCTCGTTTCTGAAGCACCATAGGGCATCTGTAGTTTGAACCACAACGTCAAAGACGGGGTAGTGATTGGTTGGAGGATTTGTGCCATCGGTCTTGATTGAACAAAGGTATCTGCTATTTAGTCAATTTTGGCTGAGTATCTTGTCCAGCAAAATTATCCAAACCTTAAAAAAACACAAGTATATGAAGTTGACTAGATAATTTCTAGATTGAATTAAACTACTTGTATATATTAAGGACTCACAAAGACCAATAAAATGTAAAAGGTATCATTTATCTTTTGTTGGAATCGATCACGACATATATAATATATCATTTTATCATTTTTTTATGCATAGCATAAGAGCTTATATATTAGTATTTCTTTTTAACCAAAGCTAAGGTTCTTGGGAATATTAAGGTTGTTTAAATGGGATCCCACAAAGGAACATATGACCAACAAAAGACCATTATTGCGGTTAATTGTTTACCTATGTTATAAAATACTAGCAGGGTATCATGTGTTGCGACGGCGGGTATCATGCAACTAAAATTTTCAGTGAAAAATATTTTTCAATTTTATTTGAGTTTTATGTACTTAGGAAACAAATGCTAGAAAAGGCGTGTTTCGGACTCGATTAGACGGAAAAATGAAGAAAACGACAACGTCAGAAAAAATGTCACCAAAAGGCCTTGGGACGGCGTCACAAGCACTACGTGACGCCGTCACTTGAAGATTAACGAAGATGTTGAAGTTTTAAATTTTGCAAGTGACGGTTTAGGCTCTGGAGACGGCCTACCACTAACGACGTCATGCCCAAAATATTGAAGAGCGACAGAGTCAAAGTCCATAAGGTGACGCCTTCACAACTAAGTCAGCGCAGTTCTCGAAACCCTAATGACGGCGAGCTGACGACGTCACAAATTGCAAGTGACACCATCACAAGTGTATTCCTATATATATTTTCATATATTTGTCATTAAAAGAGAGACACTTTGGGAGGAACTTTGTGTGCAGTTAAATGTCTGAATTTTACAGCTATTGTAAGGGTTTTTAGCCCCTATAACTTCATGTTTTATTGATGATAATTTATTCCATCCTTAATCATTATAATATGTATGTGTGTTGTGTGATTATTTGTTTTTCTTCTCTTCAATTTAACATGCTTGGCTAAGCTTATTACTTAGGATTGCATGAAACCTAGTTAATGATTATTGATTGTTGTTTTTTGTTTAATTAGTATTGAATTGCGTTAGGAGTAGGAAAACTGGCTAGGTCAAATCTATTACTAGCTTGAACGTCCGATTAAACGCCCAGTTATAATTAACTTGTTGTTCGTTGTATTTAATGCGTGAATTGTGTTTGCTGAGATTGAGAGCTTAAAAGGGCATTATTAGGCACAGCACAACGAGAACAAAATTCATAGAGTAAGGAGTAACCAACCCGAATTGATAGTAAGGAATACAATGCTCTAAGTAAACAAGGACGTGACAATTCGACTAATTAATAGGAGATAACTATGGAGTAGTGAGATTCTAAGTAAATATACTTTAACTATCATATGAGTTTCTATAAATTTATTTCTCCACATGTTTAGTTTTATTTAGTTTATTTAGTTTAATTATTAGTTAAAAAAACAAACTCTTCAAACCCCAAGATTTTACATTGCTTTCTAAAAAAAATATAAAAATACAAAAATAATCATCCCTCGACCCTTCGACATAATCCGTTATACACTTCGAGCCTACCTCACTATTTCCCTAGAGAACGATCAATCCCCAATGTTTTACCTATACTACACTACAACGGTTAGGTACTCTGCCTAGGAGGATTATAAAACTTAGTGTGCTGCAATCTGCCGCATCAGGTTCTGCTCTCAGAATCAATTCCATCATCTAAGTCAGTGCCAAATGAGTCATTATCAATGACGTCTAGATCATGTTCATGAACCTCAACAGCAACTATACTTAAATCAAGCCTAGGTTCTATATTGATATTGAAATGATTCATAATTACAGGAACATCTTCAAGTATATTGTAACCACCCACAAAATCTCATCACTATCATTCCCACTACAATACCTATACAAGGTATTTCACAGGTAAATTTTTTCTTTTTATGTGCTCTTCACTACTTGCATGACTCTCTAGACCTGCTCACGTATCTACACAAGCCAATTATCTCAACATTCACATCATATAAACTCTTAAGTATGTCAAGCATAAGATCACAACACTACCACAACAATTAATCTATCATTCTAACACAATAAATCAATCACAATACCACAATAAACCCTAATCAACCCTAATTAGGTCTGTGTGTTTACAAAACCCTAATTGCTTATCTAAACTAGTTTGGAAGTGTTCAAGGCTTAGGATATCTTAGCACCCATAGACTCTAGTACAACCTCTTAGAGCTTAGGTACAAGTCTCTTAAGCACAAAACCCTAACTAGGTCTTATAAGTCCCAAAACTAGGTTAAACTATCCTAAATCTTTACCATAAGCTACCACCACTTAGTATAAGCTTCTTAGGAATTAATCTTAGTTACTAAACACTCATAGGACCCTAATCTAGTCACTAAACCCTAAGCTAAACCCTAATCTCTCACTAAACAAAACTAGGTCTAAACTAAACCTAACTTAACCTAAATCCTAAAACTAAGTATCTTAAGCACCTCAAACACCTCAAGCACCTAGCCTAGCACCTTAGTCACCCTAAGCACACTCTCTAGCACCTCCCTAGCTAGAAAACAAGGTGGTGGATCACCACCTTGTGCCGCGGCTCCATAACCACCATAAACACCACCATAGCTTGTCTTAGTCATCATTGTAGCTTCTAATAGTCACCAATAGCTGCTATTAGTCACCTCCCTCCCCCTCATGACACCTCGACCTCCCTTGCTTGCTCACCACTCCAAACGAGCCCTATATATAGCTCGACACCCTCTCCATTTCAAAAGCACACCTCCTCTCTTCTTTACCTCAAACCTTCTGTATCTATTAGTAGTGTTCGAGCTATAGTAGGCCTAGGAGTCGAGCAAAGCAAGCCTAGAATCCTTGTCGAGTTGTTTTTGCACCTAGGAAACCCTAAACCAACGTTAAGCCCTCCTTTGGTCAAGTAAGCTTAATTTTTGATTCTAATAGCTTTATTATAGTACTAGGTTAGTATTAGGATGCCTTAGAACCTTTGCCTAAGCCTTGATCTTTTTCCTTTAGAACTTTTCATTTTAAAACCCTAATTATAGACTAATTGCTAATTATATGCTATAAGCCCTTACCATAAGCTATAAGCTAGTTTAGGCAACTTAGTTAAGCTAATATTAGTTAACCATAATGCAAAGGGGTATATGTGGTAACTTTCTGAAAATATTAAGTCTAGGGACTGTTTTTGACATTTCTTAGAAGAATTAAGTATAAGGACCCTTTTTGCAAAGTTATATAACCTTAGGATAAAAAGTGAAATAGTTATAAACTAATAAGGACTAGTTTTGCAAATGTTATAAAGTTAAGGGTATAAATGGTAAACTTTGAAAACTTATAAGTCCAAGGATCATTTCTGCCATTTTCTTAAAATATATAAACATAGGGGCTAATTGTGTAAAGTTTGGATAGTTATATACCTAAATGATGTAAGTTTATAAGCTTAGGGCAGATTTTGTAAATATATAAGCTATAAGGGTATAAAGTGAAGTATTTTCATATAAAACCTAGGATACGTGAGTAAGCGGTCTAATCTCCGAGTCACTTTTACATCAATAAGATTTTCCTAAGCCCAGGTGAGTTTTCGTAGCCTCACACTCTTTTCCTGTTAGTTCATAGCCTTACTCTTTTAAATGCTTTACAACCCTGTGAGGGGGATACATGCTTTAAATCGAATACATGTCTTTTTATTTGGTTATTGCATGAGTAAACTACTTGCTACCACTACATAACTAAATTCCTGAATCTAATCACTTACGAGTGAACGCGAATATAATTGATAGATCTATTCGAGTTTGACAACTCCCGTTGGTTTGCCCTTTCTAAAGGCACAAATAAGTATTATATTTGAACCTTCTGAAGGATTAACTTTGGCAAGTTATCCTTCCCATCCCATCATGATCTGGACTGTTAACGTGTGTTTCATGAGCTTAGCACAATAACCCACTCATGATAATTGGTATATGCATTGCAATTATCACAAACTCTACATTTTCCTTGAAGGGTGTAACAACTGAACCCTGTGGAACTTGTATTCACTATCACCTAAACTTATGACTCTCACTCAACACCTAGTGTTGGCTTTTAAGCATGTATCCTACNCGTGTGTTTCATGAGCTTAGCACAATAACCCACTCATGATAATTGGTATATGCATTGCAATTATCACAAACTCTACATTTTCCTTGAAGGGTGTAACAACTGAACCCTGTGGAACTTGTATTCACTATCACCTAAACTTATGACTCTCACTCAACACCTAGTGTTGGCTTTTAAGCATGTATCCTACGTATATGGCTGCTACGGATCTATGGCATTGAGCGGCACTGAACTTGGAGTATTTTCAGCCCTGTTATCATTCAAATACTATTTCACACTTAGATTTATGGGACCTCTTCTTAAAGAAAACTCTGATATTTTAATGAATGATAACTTATTTATTAAAACGTCTCTTTTCGAGTCGTTTTCTATTATTGTGATTGTGATTCCATGAAGTAATACCCCAACCCTAAATCCGCTGCGATCCGTGAAAATGGAGGTGTTACAGATTGGCATCAGAGCCTCAGTTGTAGAGAACAAGGTCAAATCTTAAACTACAACTACTTTTCCTAAGTTCGAGAAAGTCCTCAGTGCCACTGCCATCCGCCGTAACAATATGTGATAAGGTTAGTATAATATATAATTGCTTAACTGCTAAATGATTTACAGTATTTTTACTATTATATAGTTATGTCTACTCCCCGCTATTCTACCCCCGTTCCATCTAGTCTACATCCGGAGACTGCTCTTTCTTCTCCGAATGTACTAAATTGTTCCCCTAAACATCTTTTCCCCGACTCCTTAGAATACTAGGAATAATATAGTTACCCCGACACCTTTAGGTTTTACACCTTTTATAGACGATCCACACCTAAAACATTTAAGGGATTTTTATGCAAACACACCACCTATTCCTTCACCAACCCCTATTCCTTTTCCCTCTGTTTTACCCTCACCAACATTTGATCCTCAAGGATACTTTATTCCAGGAGGACCAATGTTACCTAGGTGACCCACACATCCTTTATCGCACTTACCTAATAGTAAACCTAGTCTATTTAAGAAACAACCCTATACCTTAGTACCCCCTATATCCCCACAAACCTTCCCACCTATCTTGGAAATTTGAGGTTGGAGGAGAATCCCATAAGACACCCTTAGAACAACAGGAAGATCAGGTTGAGGATATCTTAAGCAGTTTAGATGAACTCACTATAGATCTTATAGAAAAGATAGAAGAAAGTCATAGTGATAGGCAAGTAGAAAACCAACAGGATTTTAGTGAATTTAAGGTTAAGCTTAGACAAACCCGTACTCAGATTTCTAAAATTCAGAAGGAACAAATGAAACATAACAATAAGATTGCCTTTGCCCGCTTTAGGATTACTACCTTAGAAAAGATAATCGATAATAATCAGGTTCTTCATCACTTAGATATAGGAAGTCCTACCGACCTTAAGTTTTAGGGAAAATCGTCAACTAGTACACTTTAACTACTCTATAAGTTTTAGGTTAAGATTTCATCTTAGGATATGTACTATAAATAATGGTACTAGTTAGGTATGAAATATGTAAGATAGGATGCCTATAATATAAGATAAGTTGTGTTACTTTGCCTTAGTCATAAACCCTTAGGTACTTTTGAGGATAGAAACCCTATTTCCTGATCATCCCTATTAGGATACTTTAGGATACCCGAACCCTAGAAAATTTACCATCTTTAAGAAGCATAACAAGTTGAATACTTGTTATGATCTACTCGAGGTTTTATTATAAGCCCCTAAGAAATTAGGTTAGGTAAACCTTGACAGATAGAAAAATATTCCTTAGGAATATTACTTTAGGCATCTTGAGGTTAAACTTAGGATATTACCCATTAGGTAACAAGTAAGTGCTGATAAAATGGGCTCCGAGAAATAAATCCACTCTCTATAACTACCTTTTTCCTATAAAAACTTCCTCCCTTTCATACTCGGCAATCTGCCTAAAACCCCTATCCTTCCCAACCACATATGGCATAAATAGTAATACTTGTTAAACTTTTAGTTATGACAAGCTATTTATGATCTTATGCGGTTGTGATTTTATTCCTTAATATTTCATGACATTATATGTCATGCAACCCTCTTCATATTTTAAAACCCTAAAACCCTTAAATCACTTCCCCTATTATTTCATATGATACTAATGATGAGAATCTTTATTCTACATCATGACGATCTGAATTCATTCTAAATTCAGTAAACTATCCTTCCTCCATCTCTAATTCTCGTCTTTCCGAAATCTTTTAGTTTCCCCTAGTTAGAGAATTTTTCCCTAACTATTCCCGTATGCAAGTATATGATAGCTCTATACAAGCATGTTCCTATCCTTCCCTCTTTACTTCCTACTCCTTTAAGATTACTATGATTCCCGAANAGATAGAAAAATATTCCTTAGGAATATTACTTTAGGCATCTTGAGGTTAAACTTAGGATATTACCCATTAGGTAACAAGTAAGTGCTGATAAAATGGGCTCCGAGAAATAAATCCACTCTCTATAACTACCTTTTTCCTATAAAAACTTCCTCCCTTTCATACTCGGCAATCTGCCTAAAACCCCTATCCTTCCCAACCACATATGGCATAAATAGTAATACTTGTTAAACTTTTAGTTATGACAAGCTATTTATGATCTTATGCGGTTGTGATTTTATTCCTTAATATTTCATGACATTATATGTCATGCAACCCTCTTCATATTTTAAAACCCTAAAACCCTTAAATCACTTCCCCTATTATTTCATATGATACTAATGATGAGAATCTTTATTCTACATCATGACGATCTGAATTCATTCTAAATTCAGTAAACTATCCTTCCTCCATCTCTAATTCTCGTCTTTCCGAAATCTTTTAGTTTCCCCTAGTTAGAGAATTTTTCCCTAACTATTCCCGTATGCAAGTATATGATAGCTCTATACAAGCATGTTCCTATCCTTCCCTCTTTACTTCCTACTCCTTTAAGATTACTATGATTCCCGAAATAGTTTCCCGTCTTAGTAAAACCCGAAATACACTCTCTAGGATTCCCGTGTTTGAGATTAGAAATGATTTTAGGATACCCTTGGAAAAACGTAAGATTAGATATAGAATACTTTGAATCTATAAGATAAGCTATCTCTAAGTAATCATTGAAGAAATTGAAACTAAGAATAGAAAATTTTGAAACTTATACCCCGATAGGTAAGAAAGACATTACAGATATAACTTATATTAGGATTCTACTTAACGAATATCAAGGATATTAGAATTAGTTACACAATTAGGAATCTTTAGGAGTAATTTAGAAACACTAACAAATTAGGTTAATAGGTTATTGATTTAAGAATAATAAGCTTTACTTATAAGAAATAGAATAAGACATTGGAGGATTTTTATATTACATCTTAGGATTTGACGTTTCTTAGGTTACACATTAGGAATCCTACTTGGAAGATACTATGGATGTTACTTTACCTGGTTATAAGTACATAGGACGTAAGATAGAAAACTTAAACCAAATGAATAAACGAGGAACTTTACCTAGAAATAGTGATACTTCTAATAGACCTCTAGCTAAGGAATCACCTATCCCGACTAGCTCTTCTCCCATTATAGGATTTTCTTCACTAACTAGGTCAAACATACCACCCTTAGATTTTAAGGCTATCTATAGAAAACTGTTAGGAATACGATTTTTGGATAAGAAAGATTCGGTCACCCATAAGAAAGATTCGGTCACCCAAGATATGATTAAGCATTGTTTAGCTCGTAGTAGTTACATTAGTTAGTTATACGTAGTTTAGAATTAGATTAGTTCGCGGAAGAAGGACGGGTCTTTACCCACTGTATACCTGATCCGCAGCCCAAGTGGCACGCCCTAGTGGCAAAACCCATGTATATAAACCCCTCTCCATCCTTGGAGAGGGTAAGCCTTCTCTCATAATCTCATTTTCTTTTTTTTGGTTTTCTCTCTAAGGCTTCACTTCTTTCTCTCTCTAGAATTTCTTTCTTTCTTTCTTACCTTTAACGAGCCAACCACAAGTATATTTATGTTTGTGATGTTAACTAGTATCCTACAATTGGTATCAAGAGCCATGGTTACATCCTAGGGATCATAGAACTTGTGGTGTATGGTTTGTTTTGGGTTTCTACTAGTTTAGGGTGGTTTTGACTCATTTTCGTGCTCGTTTGTGGTGTTTCTTGTGATCTTTCTTGTACTTCTAGGATTAGAAAGGTTAGATTCATCTAGTTTATCAGTTGTTTGGACCATATCTAGCGTTTGTGAGGTGTACGAATGGGTTTTGGAGCTTTTTCTTGCCAGCGGTTAGCTCCACGTTAAAGTATTCTTCACAGCGGTTAGTTTGGGTATTCAGCGGTTAGTAGTAGCGGTTAAGGACAAGTAGTGGAGCGAACATTACGCTGTACTCTGTACTGTATCAGCGGTTAAACTCCAGCGGTTTACTTTACAACGGTTAGTTTGGGTATTTAGCGGATAGTAATAGCGGTTAAGTACAAATAGTGGAGCGAGCATTATGTTGTACGTTGTACTGAGTTAGCGGTTTATTCACAACGGTTAACTACTTAGCGGTTAAGTCAGTAGTGGTTACTTTAGTAGCGGTTACTCTGTCCAGCGGTTACTATTCCAGCGGTTAAGTTTCAGCGGTTAAGTCTTAGCGGTTAAGTTTCAGCAGTCATTATATCAGCGGTTCACTCTTCAGTGGTTACTTTACTAGCGGTTACTCTGTCAGCGGTTAATTGTCAGCGGTTACTGTACCAGCAGATTACCTATCTTAGCGGTTTTCCTGGTTGACTTTAGTAAAATCCCGGGAAAGAATTGATTTCTCGGTTTAAGTCACGTGTGTTGTAAAATCCCGTCTAAGACCTTGTCATCATGGCTACTGTAACATCTATTGATGATATTCAAGCTGCTGGATCTGACACTCGACCTCCAATGCTAGAAAGAACAGACTATGAGTCTTGGTCACAAAGAATTCACTTGTATTGTCAAGGCAAAGAAAATGGGGAAAACATTCTGAGATCAATTGATGAAGGGCCATTCCAAATGGGCACTACCAGAGATGTTATCTCCACTGGTGATGATGGGACAGTCACCCTTGGAATTGACAGACCTCGTACGTACAATGATCTGAATGAAGCTGAAAAGAAACGATATGATGCTGACATTCGTGCTTCAAACATTGTGGTACAAGGGCTACCAAAGGACATATACAAACTGATTAACTTCAACACTGAGGCCAAAGCTGTTTGGGACAATGTCAAAATGTTACTAGCTGGTTCAGAATTAAAAAAGGAAGATCGTGAGTTTCAGTTGTACGATGAATTCGAGCACTTTAAGATGAACCCTGGTGAAAGCATCAATGATTATTATGTCAAATTCCACAAGCTTGTGAATGACATGAGAATGATCAGAATGACAATGCCCAACATCCAACTCAACTCAAAGTTCGTCAATAACATGTCGCCGGAATGGGATCGATTTGTCACGGCCAATGTTCTGAAAGGCTCAAGGCGCACTAAGGCGCAAAAGGGGTCAAAGAGTCTCGAGTCGAAGCGCAAACCAAGGCGCGGGATTCATAAACATGAGGCGCACTATACATTTAGGTTTTTTATAACATATGTGACAACTTATATAGCTTAAATAACACAAAAATATCAATATTCAATACATAATGCCACTTAGTAGTTATTACATCTAACAAAGCTTGCATTTAAACCCAGAATATCAAGCAAGCAACATATCAGAATCCATGAACTATCCTAATTAAATCCCTGAATATACATTATAATATATGAGTTTATAACTTATAAAATTTAACAAATTACCATATATCTCTATTAACTATCAACAGCAAAAAATCTATGGTTGTTTGGTAACACTTAACACTAAAGAAACAACATTTGTATCTGTTAATAAGCTACTATTCTTAGACATTAGATTACAAAAAATATATATTTCTTTGTTGATTGTGTGTTTTAGTTATTTTCTAAAATATTAGGGTTATTAGATACTTTATAACTTAAAGGCCCAATGTATCTTACTATTAAGAAAAAAAGGCCAAAACCCCGTTACATCTTCTAGACGCAAAAATCCCAAGGCGCAAAAGCGCAAAAATCCATAAGGCGCAAAGATTTTTACGGGATTCATGCATGTCGTGAGCCTCGATCTGAAAAAATCCCAAAGGCTAGAGCCTCGTGGGATTTAGGGAGTAGGCGCGCTTTTTAAAACATTGGTCACGGCTGTGAAGCTAAACAAAGGTCTCAGAAACACCAACTATGATCTACTCTATGCTTATCTACAACAACATGAGAAACATGCCATGTATGACCGTCAGCTAAGAGAAAAGTTTCATCCCTCAAATTATCCTCTTGCCCTAATCTCCAGTGCTTAAGGTTTCAACCAATTCTCAGCTGACTTAATCAACCCTCCAATCACTACTCAAGCAACACAGAATCAGTCAACTCTTGGTCAAGCCTCAATGCAATCAGCAAATGTCAAAACCAACTCACAAGAATCAGGAAATTCCTACATGGATAAGAGAATTGATAACCTCTCCAATCAAGTCTCTCTACTGGTTCAACACTTCAGAAGCTCTCTTCCTCAAACCAACAATCAACTCAGAACCTCATCTAATCCACGTAATCTTGCTGTTGTGGAAGATGGGCGTGTTGTGGTTCAAGGAAGACAAAATGTCCGAGGAAATGCTCAGAACAGAATGGGAAATGGTAATCTAGGACAAGGAAGGCAAATCAAGTGTTACAATTGTGGTGGGCTAGGTCATATTGCAAGAAACTGCACTGAACCAAAACGTCCTCAGAACTCCGACTACTTCAAAGATAAGATGCTGTTGATGCAAGCACAAGAGAATGGTGTTAAATTGGATGAGGAACAGCTGCTCTTTCTTGCTGGTGATGAAGGAAACTCCTTTGATGCTGATGTGGATGATCAACCAGTCCAGGATCTTGCTCTAAATGACCCAAACATCTTCCAGGCTGAAGATTGTGATGCATTTGATTCTGATGTTGATGATGAACCTACTGCACAAACCATCTTTATGGCCAAGCTTACATCTGCGGTCACATCGGCAAATCAATCAGGATCTTCCAAATCATCCATCATTTCTGAGGTACTCAAATTATATGACACATATGAAACAAGTGCCATTCCAACGATACTCGATGAGGTTCATCAAACTAGTATTGTCACGCCAGATGATGTTGGTTTGAAAAACACTAATGTTTCCTCAAAACAACAACATATGGATAACAATAAAGAGTCTGATGAATCTAGTAGAGCATCTGAAGATACACATGTTGACGATGTGATGCACAATCAAAGGACTCATAACGAAGTAAAACACACCGACACTATTGATTCAAATTCTGCTGATATGGGTAATAGTAATGTTGTCCCATATGAGCAATACTTGAAACAAAGTGTCGAGACTGCTTTACCAAGTGATGACTCTTCCGTTAATAATGATACTTGTGAATATGATGAATATACTGCTGTTATACCTGATGACACCTTAACCACTAGGATTAATATTCTCAAAGATCAGGTGAATATGTATCAACAACGTGCAAAATTTGAGTTAACCGAACGTGAACAGAAAATGAATTGGCAAATGTGTACATATATTACCAAGAGGAATTTAAAGGAAGAAGAGTTAAGAGGGGAAATAAAATCTTTGCAAAATCAAATCGATCAAACTGTTAAACAAAAACAGGAGATTCAAAACAGTGTCAACACACTAAAATTAGATTTTCAAAGTAAGGAAGCCAAACTTCTAAACGATTTTTCCCAATTAAAGGCCTTAAAGAACAAGCTTGAAAACAAATTGTACACACAAGGCCAAACCATTCAAACTGCTCAAATGATGCATAAGCACATTAAGCTTCGTGATAAACATAGTGATAAGGATACAGGTGTGCCTAAAACTAATTATCTTAGGAGCGTTAGTGCCTCTCAACCTGCCTTATATGACTATAATGTGATGCTTAAGCCCAATCATGATTCCCCTGATGTGCGTGATACAGAAGAGATTGTTGAAATTGAAACAGAAAATAGGAAAAGACTTGAGGATAAGATGAAGGATCCCATGTGCATAGCAAATCGTGTTAATATCAAGCCCCATAACTACTATGAGCAGAACCGATTGACTGTCTTTGTGCCCCAAACTAGGTTAACCCCTGAACAGATTTTTTGGGCTTTAGATGTGGAAAAAATGAAAGCTGAACTTCTTATGGATACCACTCCCCTTAAGTTTGCTAAACCCACGGTGTATCCTCCCAATACACCCATGAACCTAGTTCAGATAGCACTTCCCACTCAATGTAAAACTCTTATTAGCATGTATGTACTGTATCAAATGTTTGCGGATTTTGACAAAACGTGTAAAAAGAGGATTACTCCAACGGGAATTACTGAGGGGGAAAGGGGCTTTGAAGTTACAAAAGAATGTTATCTCACAGAAGTCATTCCATTTTTTAAACAAATCAAAAACCATTTTGAATACATGGAAACATCACTTAAACAAGAGATAAATGAAATGAAAGAGGTGTTTAAAAACCATGAACGTGAAGGAGAACAAACTGTATTGGATCTTCAACATAGTGAAATTGCAAGGAAGAGTGCTCTTATCATGAATGATAATTTGATTGCTATGTGCATTGCTCAAGATGTGTTTTATACTGCTACTGATTCTTCTTTAACTGCTTCCCAATTTCATGATATGTCTGTTACTTTAAAGATTTTCTAAAATCGTGTTGTTGAGCTTGAGGGGGAGAATTTAAAACTGCACCAAAAAATTCAAAAAGATGATCATGATAACATGATCAAGAAATTTTCAAAACTAGAGGTTGATAATCTTAACTTGCAATTAAGATACCAACATCTAGAAGAAAGAATCAGAAATTCAAATGCCAAGACATCTTCGGATGCTCCTGAATTTGATGCATATTTTGAATTAGCCAAAAGGGATAAAAGGATTCAAGCTCACACTAACACGATTCGGAAACTGAAGCTTCAAATTGCACAATCTAAGTCGAATAAATGTGATGTGATTGATAATAAATGTGACGTGTTTGATTCCCAGAAACCTCCGTGTTTAGATTCTCAATATCTTCAACTTCAAAATGTCATTAACGATTTGAAATACGAAAATGATTGTTTTCAAGCTGAAAACTCTAAAATCAAACAACATTACAAAGAGTTACATGATTCGATAAAGATCGTCCGTGATAAAAATAATGAAAAGATAACTTCTTTGCTTAAAGAAAATGAGAATCTAAAGACTCAGGTGAAAGGGAAAACAAAAAGAACTGATGTTGATGCCATTAATATTCCTCTTCCCCTTAGGAATAATGCGTTTGTTCACAATGAGTACCTTAGGTATCTCAAGGATTGCCTAGATATCCTCTGCGAAACTATTCAAGAAGTTAGAGTTGTGAGTCCTACAGACATTGGCATCCGTGATGTGTATTATCTCACCAACAGATCATATGAGCTTTTAGATTCTGCCATTGGTACATGTCCTAAGGCTGATTGCATGCGTGATAAGACTAATGATGTTTCCTCTAAGGTTAAGAACAAGCATGTTGCCTTTAAAGTGCCCATAACTTCACCAAAACATAACACATCAGATACCAAAAATCAAACAGCAGTTTCTCGTTCTAATGTTCCCATCATTAATCCTACAGGAGTAAAAGCTGTCACTAATGCTAGTGGGTCAAAGTCTAGTTGCAATACAAGGAATGATAGGACTTCGCCAGCTAAAAGTGCTCAAGGAAAGAAAATAGAAGACCACATTAGGAACAATAAAACTGATCAGAACGTTGTGAATCGTGTTGATTCTAGTATTAGCTCTAGGCGTACTGTAATTAATTCGAATTCTAAAACCAGTTGTGAGATCTGTAATAACTTTTTAAATTTTGGTAATCATGATCTGTATGCTAAGACATGTTTGTATGCTTCTAAAATATCCCCTGGTTGTCATAATGTTTATTATAATCGTGAAAAACATGTTTGGAAAACAACAGGAAGGAAGTTTACTAATGTTGGCTATCATTGGAGGCCCACTGGAAGAATAATGCCAATAGAAAGTCTTAACCCCTTTGCCAAACAGTCTGATCCTAAGTCTCCCAAAAGTAGGATTTGGAAGAAATCTGGTAGAACGTTTCCTATAGGAACCCAATGTGCTAACCATAAGTCTAATTCCCCAGCATACCATGTTATGACTAAGGTCACTATTAATTCATTGATGTTTGTACTAACCAATCGGAACCCACTTTTGGTTGGGGATCCAAGTTTGTCCGTTATCCAAATCTGTCTGATTTCAAATGCAGGTCGTACAAATCGCCCTGTGGTATTTGGACTCAGGCTGCTCAAAACTTATGACATGGGGTAAGTGAAGTCCAGAAGTGAAAAAAATACTCGTGACGGGCCAGAGAGTTCGTAGTGCAATTTGGTGACACCATCAACCAAGGCCGTCAGATCTGGAACCAGCAATTATGACCACGTCAACCAAGGCCGTCAGGAAACCCTAATCAACGATTTTTCTTTATTTTATATAAAAAAAGTGTCTAGTGTCGAATTTTGGAGTGGAGAACTTTAGGGTTAAACCCTAATACGTGTATTACAGACCTTAGAGGGTATCCTAACCTCTCTAACTTACATGTTTAATCCAAGATAAGTCTTTATTCATACGATATGTCTATGTGTTGTATGATATATGCTTGTGCTTGTCTTTCTTTCAACATGCTAGGCTAATTTACCTTTTGTTTGCTTAGATCTAATGAAACCTAACTATTGATTATCATTTGATGTGTATGTTGTGATTGTATTTGGGTGAATGTTTCATCTACGTTAGACTAGAGAAAACTGGCTAATCTCCTATACGGTAACAAGCTTGAACGTCTTTAGAAACGTGAATCGTATGTGCGTTATCGATTTTAAGGTAGTATTTCATGCATAGGTTGCTATCGGTGAGCTCATGATAGGATGCTTGACGTATCGTCATAGAGTGAGGTAGGAACTTATAGGGTTAGGGAATTGAAGGCACTCCCTACGACTTGTTAGGAATACACCCGTCATCCACGCAAACTCAACATAGTAATTACATGGTAAAAGATAGTTAGGGAGTAATGAAATCTAAGTAAACACTATTCTCCAACCACTGATTTCCTCCAAACCAAAAATACAAAAATATAAGTAGCTTAGAAGTAGATAACTTGGGTTAGTTGACTAGCAACTAATTCCGCCCTATCCTCCAAAACCAGAGATTTTACTGCTTTCATAAAACATAAAAATACAAAAAGAATCTTCCTCCACCCTTAGACCTAGATTAGAGTAGCCTTTAGCCTAACGAACACTATTCCCTGCGAGAGAACGATCAATCCCCCGGTACTTGCCACTACACTATACTACATCGGTCAGGTACACTGCCTGGTGGGGATTGCAAGCTTCTCGAGATCTCTCGAGAGGTAAAACGTAGTGCGTGTTGCAATCTACGCGCATCAGAGTGCAAACCATATTTGGAAAGAGATATGTGTTAGTGATTGTTGATGATTACTCTCGATTCACATGGGTCAAGTTCCTCAGATCCAAGGATGAAACACCTGAGATCATTATCAAGCTAATCAAGCAACTGCAAGTTTGCCTCAATAAAACTGTCAGATTCGTCCGCAGAGATAATGGAACGGAGTTTGTCAATCAACAACTTACTCAGTTTTATGAAGATGTGGGAATTAGTCATCAAAGGAGTATACCTCGAACCCCTCAGCAGAATGGAGTCGTTGAAAGACGAAACCGTACACTTGTAGAGGCAGCACGTACTATGTTGATCTTCTCCAAAGCTCCTATGTTTCTCTGGGGAGAGGCAATTGCAACTGCTTGTTACACTCAGAACAGATCTTTAATACATCCTCTTCACTACAAAACTCCTTATGAGCTAGTGCATAAAAGAAAACCCGACCTCTCTTTCCTTCGTGTGTTTGGTGCATTATGTTACCCAAACAATGATAGCGAAGACTTGGGAAAGCTAAAGGCAAAAGCTGATATTGGATTTTTTGTTGGGTATGCACCAAACAAAAAGGGTTATCGAATCTACAACAAAAGGTCCCGACAAATCATGGAAACCATCCATGTCACATTTGATGAGCTGTCTCAGCATATGGCTTCTGCACACGTCAGTACAGGACCCGCACTTAACCTTTGACACCTGGATTAATTTATTCAGGCTTTGTACTGTTTGTAGTAAATCCATCTGCTCCACCTGATGCTGCTCCGTTCAAAGACACATTTGCTCCTGAATCTTCTTCTAAAGCTTCTTCTTCAAGAGATCTCAACACAAGCACATCAGTATCCTAACCGCAACCACATGATCTTCACTATAAGGGGAATTCTACTCAACCGGTGTCCACTCTAAGGTATCTGGACACACTTGCCTTATGGTGTTTTTATAATTCCATAGAATTCTATCATCTCTAAGTATGGGAATTGGCAACATCTCCAGACTGTACAATGATTAGTGCTCTTAGATGGATCCTAAAGTGAAATCTGATGAGCATGATGACGTTCTGTACACAAGGCAAGGGTTGCTGCTAAGGGTTATCAAAGTTGTCAGAATGTTTCTCGCCAATGCTGCAAGTCGGGCTAATGGATTCTCCAGTGATGTGGTGGAACTTCACTTCGCAAGGACAGAGTTTCAACTGGCAGATTTCTTCACTAAAGCACTCCCTGGAGAACGGTTTCGATTTATTCTCCAGTAACTTGGTTTGGAGAGTTTCATGCCAGTATCACTCAAAAGTCTTCAGGAAGGATTCGCTTCAAATATCCTTTTATATATTATAAAACTCAGAAAAGCAAAATACAAAAATATAAAACCTTTAAAACCCATAAAAATCAGAAAAATAGAAAATTCCAAAAATAGCTTGTTTTTAAGGCATGTCTTCTAACATCGATATCGGTTATGGTCTTAGAATTGTCATTCAATAATGACACGGGTTTTTAAATGAAGTTCGACCAGAAGTTCAAAAGGTTTTTCAAAACATGCCTATATGGTTTGCAGTTATTTCAGACTGTAACCCGCGCTTAAAATTATGGTTTGCTATTACTTCAGATAGCAACCCGGTCTTCAAAATCCGTGTAAAAACACGTTTTCATGCTTTCACTGTGTGTGGATTATCCGAAAAGTTGTGCGCTTCAGTGCAGCCTTTCTAGTAAAAGAAGAGAAATCTTCTTTTCCCAAAATCTCTTTCTTCTAAAAATTCTTCAAAAGAGATTTTGTGGTGTACAAGGTGGCCATTGGTCTTAAATTTTCTCGTATACGTTACCACTCACATTAATGGCTACTAAACGTTAAAATGGAAAAACGGGTCATTAATTGAGGGGGAGCGTATGTGCTCAAAATTTCTGCACCTTTAAAAACTTTGTGCACCAGCCACAGTGAAAACTCAAAAGGTGTCTCATAATCAGTAAACATTTAAAATCTTGCCACATGTCTCCCAAAGCTTTTTCGAAAATCATTTAAATCAATTAGGGTCACAAAATCTCAAAAGATTTGAAATTTTATGATCGGGGGAGAGAATGTGATTTAAATATAAAAACTGATTTAAAAGTGATGTTTTTGGACTCATAAAGAATATTTGTGGACTTTCGAGAATGCTCCCTTGTGTGCTAAAATGTTAAAGTTTTTGGATAATCAAAGCACATATTAAGGGGGAGCAAGTGATTAAATGTGGTGTTTTTGGACGTATAAAGAATGTTTTGGACTCAAAAGATCACTCCCTTATGTGCTAAAATTTTTAAAAAAAAAAGAAAAAAAAAAGAAAGAAAAAAGATTTTGGAATATGAACAAAGCACATATTGAGGGGGAGCAAGTGATTTAAAATGATGAATAAATGATCTCTTTTGCAAGCTCACTCGTATGTGCCAAAGTTTTTCAAAGTTGATTCAATCAATGGGCACATATTGAGGGGGAGCAAGTGGCTAAGAGTCTTTCGCGAGTTTTTACAAATCCAAGTAAAAATCGTGAATTGCTTATGACTCAGAATTTGACTCATGAATTGACGAAACATGAAAAGTCGTGAATCGAAAAGACTAGTCCTGGCCGGGTAATAATTTCAAGCTGGTTTACCAGTGATGTAAACGTGTCTCGAAGAGGACTGGTCAAAGTAGATTGTACCGTTTCGAGAAACTCTTCTTAGATATATACTTTGACGGGTCTAACTTCCTTTTTGAGGAATGTTAACAACATCAAGTTAGTTATTAGGGCTAGTTATTACCTAAAAGCTGATAATGGATCCCTTTAACTAAGCAACGTAAACGTGTCCCTCGGGTATATGTCTATTAAGAGCCGATCAATTCAAATAAGTGCAACTCACCCCGACATGTGCAAATTTCTTTCTACCTATAAGCACATGTCAAGGGGGAGCATTTGAAAAGTGATAAAACTCTCAAAGTGTTAACAAAATGTGTTTCCTTATCATAAACACTTTGAGAGAATTTTCAATGATTTTGGTTATATGGCGAATGTGGAAAAATACCAAAAGACCGACCACTTTAATTTTATGCATGGAGTTATAAGGATGGTAAGGTTAGGTATATGTTCCCATGATCCACCAGAATCGGAAGGATCTTCCCAGGGACAATCCAATAGATAGATTAGAAGTCCTTAGGAATGATTGAAAAAAGGAGAAAAGTGAGAAAGGGAAGAGTGCCGACTAAGACTGAGCTAGGACTGGAACAAACCCAACAAGGTTCTAGTTATGAAGTCTTGGTAAGCACTGAAGGGGTTGAAGAATTAAAAAGAAATGAAATGAGAAAAGGGTGAAAAAAAATAGCCCTCCAATTATTCAACCTTAGGGCAGACACCGGGTTCAATTCATATGCTACTGATTGTTACCAAGGTAACATAGGTATTGAAGATTAAGACGTCATGGACCCAGTGACGCACTGCACTAAACCTTCCAGCCACTCAAGTTCTCTTAAAAGAGCTTGTTTCATTCTCACGGGGAACCGTTGTAAACTGTCGACTTGTCTCTTAGAGCGAGTTGATATTGAAACAGGAGACCCCTCCCTAGTATCCGCATAGGATAACCAAATGTGCACTTATCGAGTCTAGAGCCAAGAGATGCATCAGAAAATTGTAGTGTTTGCTTTTAAATTTCATTTGTAATCCCGTAGTTTAATTCTAATCAAATTCACTTTCCCATTCCCGTTTCATAAGCACTTGATCTCATATCCGTTTTTCGACACAATTCACACCTCACTGGGATTTAAACGACCCGGGAATATTTCTATACTCTCCTTGGTGCATTGAGCTCTTAGATTGTTGACTTTAGTTGACCAATTCCTTGGTTGACTTTTGTTGACCGTTTCAGAGCCAATCAAATTTTGGCGCCGCTGCCGGGGAGGCGTGTCGCGTGTCTTGAACGTGTTGTAGTATCGTGTTTTTGAAACACCACTTGTGTATATCATCTATCCCTTGTATATTAACCGTATATATATCGTATTTTCATCTTTCAAAAACATAAAAAAAAACACAAAAATATTTTCTTTTTGTTTCTAATATATATATAAGGAAAAGAAAAAGAATACTTGTCACCAAGTATTCAACAAAAATACCAAAAAAATAATATACATCCTCCGTCTTCCGTTGAAGGAGGGCGGTTGTAAACCATTCCTAAATTATAACAAAAGAAAAATGATCGTGAGTCAATCGTTGCCCGATTAGCTTTTATAGCGAAAAGGTTTCGGTTGGTGTATCGGTTAACTAAAAGAAAGAAAACAAAAGAAAAAGTTAAATAAATAAAAAGATTTCAAGTTTTCTTTGGTGATTGGTATCGTTTTTCCAGTGCATGCGCACTCGTTCTTCCAGGTCTACGAGCCCATTTCGTGAGCTTGTTAAGATTCCTCGAAGACGACGTAGACGTTCTGCACCCGCAGTCGAATCCGAGATTCGTACTGTCTCTTCTCGTTCTGTC